>NW_019104561.1:397120-410178 GCF_001995035.1 Momordica charantia | reverse complement strand
TTGCTATTGCTAATTGCTAATTGCTAATTGCAAATGCGGGTGCTTTTTTCTTTTTCTTTTTGTTTTTGGTGGACCCTTCCTTTTATTTTATTTTATCTCATTCTGTGATTTAATTCAACGGTGGAAAGCCCTTGTCTCCCTCTTTTTAATTCCTCCAGTACGACTGCGGCCGTCTTTCCTAATGTTTTAATATATCCTTTTAAATCTTTATTAATTGGGTGCTTTAAAAAGAAACATATTATATGCTACTTTTTTTAAATCTATTTTTAGTGCCATCAACATTCACATCTTGGACACACTATTAAAGATGTTAGGTTAATGTTTTATTGTTTATTACTGTGCTTTTTTCACTTTCTTTGCTTCTATATTTTTTAAATGTTTTACTTTACTTGCTGTATTTTCTATTCATCAAGTTTGATATCATAGGTTATAATCTCTACAGTTTTTTTACTTTTAATGTTATAATCCATATATTTTGATTTTTAAAATTAGTTAAACTAAAAGGGAGAGGAATTGGTAAATGTAAAATATTTGGAGGGTGACGTGGTGTTGCCACGTAAGCGGAAGGCAAGTTGGGAGATGTGTCGCCTTCCGATTGGAGTGTTTTGAGAGAGTAATCAGCTTTTTTTTATTAGGAAGTTTCTGTGAAGCACGTGCTGGATTTGGATTTTGAGCTTTACTTTACTTCTCTTCTAGGCAAAGGAGGAGACACGTCGTCAACTTTTTTGAATAATGAATATTCTAATTCCGTGTGGCGTTTACCGTCTGGTCCGCCGCACCCTATTATTTTTGTCCTTCTACTTGTATATGGTCAAACGAAACGATGCTGAATCAGTAACCGACATGTCGCTAACTCGGCTGCCCATTACTGACATAGTTTTGAAATTCGTGAACCATTTACGATGTTGTCGTCTAAGCTCCCAAAACCAGTGGGAGAAAGTTCACTTCTCAATTCTGGGCACTAGTGATACTCGAGGTAACTGAAAAAAGATGAGACAGGAAAGTAAATTTTATCCTGTATTACAAATTTTCAATTAAGTACCTAAAAAAAAACTTGTTAACCTAAAGTTAATATATCACTAAATTATTATTTTATCGAAATATTTCATATTTGCATATATGAGCATGCAGTTTGAGAAAAATAGTTTTGTTAATTCGATTGGTCAGATTTTGAGTTTGAGATTATGTGTTAAATAACTTTCGAGCGGCATATTCATGTATTTAAATAAGTTATTAAAAAGTCCTTTTATGTATGAGTGGAGGATTCGAGCACTTAACCTTATGGTCAAAGACAACTACAAATTACCGTTGAGTTAAGCTTATGTTATTAACATATATATTTTATTTTTAAATGAAACTAAAAACGTTTTAAATAAATTAATTAATTACAAACATTCATGTTCTTGATAATACAATTAATTATTAACGTTACCATAATTAATTAAAGTAGAAATAAAACGTTTATATTAATAAAATGTGGATATATATACATACTCAATAATAGAATGTATATTATTTATCTTTCTTTCTTTGCCATTCTCAACCT
Organism: Momordica charantia; assembly: GCF_001995035.1. Next base: position 408,632 of record NW_019104561.1, on the reverse strand, counting down.
CTACTGTTATCACAAGTAGTCATAGAGTCATTAATTATGTTCTTCATCGTACTGATACTTCTAATCGTGTTTTCTTGCTAAGCCACTCACGAATGATTCCGACTAATATCATGTATTTTAAAAAGGTTTTTTGTGATTCATTTAAGCTTAAAAACTCTGTCTCTCTCAAATTTTTTCTTGGGTCATAACTTTTTCATTATCCCGATAGTATTTGTATCCCTCGAAGGCATTATATTTTGCAGTTGCTGGATAGTATTTGTATCCCTCAAAGACATTATATTTTGCAGTTGCTTGAAGATAGTGGTTTCCTTCACTATTAATCAATAGTTATTATCATGGATATGTCTAACCAGCTATTATTATGGATATGTCTTACTACATTCAAGATAGTCTTTAGTTTTCCAACTACGATTAACATTACGATTATTGTGTTTATTGTAGGCTAGTTGGGCAGCTTTTATATTTAACTATTATTATTATTTGAGGCCAAATATTACTTTTTACGTTCGTAAACTTGGTCAAATTGTTGCTAAATCCACTGAAACATATATGTTTGCTGTTCATTTACTTAAACTTATCTCTAGGTTTTTCTATTGACTTATTTTTCATTTCAACTCTGTGCCTTTGCTGAATTTGATCAGGCTTTATGTCCTGACACTTGACGCTCTGACTATTGATTTTTGTGTTTTTTTAGGAATGTTTTGGTGTCTTGGAGATCCAATAAGTAGTCAATTGTTTCTTGTTCTTCAATGGGGTCGGTATCGTGCATTGACTGTCACTACTGATGATCTAATTTGACTATCTCATTTACTCAAAGGATAGACATAATTTTTTTATTCTTAATCTTTTGTTTTGCGACAATCCAAATATATACTTCATCCAATTTAACATTTTATGAGATAACGAAGCATATTGATAAGCTCAATTGCCATTTTGTTCATGACTTCATCGAGATTCTTCCTATTCATTATCATTTACAACTAACTAATGTTATAAAAAAAAAGCCCTCCCAACTAATATTTTGTTTTCTTTATTGTCCAATATGGACTTTTTGATTAGGTGTATACCATGGCCGTCTCGAGGGAGGGTAGTATGAGATAGTTGTTTGGTTAGTTAACTACTTGATTATTTAGTTGTTAATCATTTATATTATTATTCGTTAGTTGCGTAAATATATTGTATTGAGTTAAAAGAAATTCAATATTGAGAATGTCATATTATTTTCTTCGTCTCATTGTTATTAATTATAATGAAAGCAATCCCTAATATGAACTAATTAAGTAGTAATTGACATTTGTTTCTGACTAAGAGATCATAAATTTGAATCTTCCATTCTGTAACTCAACTCGTCAAGACATCTGAATTTTCACTCTATACGTTGTACTAAAAAGATAAAATAATCAATATATAAGATAAAAGATAAATATATTATTAGACCATACCTTCCGACTCCCTAATAATGATTATATGATGACTATCCACCAAACATATTGATTGGTTCAACAAAAAATTTATTAATTTTTTTAAAAAACCTACAAACTAAAGTTAAAAACATTTGAGATACCAGACACCACTTGAAAATTAAAAAGAAAACAAAATATTACTTAATTTTCTGATTTGATGTTGATGTGAAAAATTAATGATGATTAAGCTTTGAAATTATTGAAATGGTTATTAGTTGCTTTGCGTAGAAACATGGAAAAATATCACATTTGCCTATTATCGGTAATTAATATATGATGGCTAATCTCGGATCTTCGAATTTATTTAATTAGATGCCTTATAACCAGGATTGCTTTAAATATAATTCATCTAACATTTTAACTTTTATATTTGACATGAAATTCACATTTTGAATCAAATATATCTAATTGAGCAAGATCCCTAATTGGAGTGTTAATTTACTATGTTTTTTTTCAAACAAATACAATTATAACTAATATGTCTAATGGGTAATTATATCGAAAAGAGAAATCAAAATATAAAAATTTTAGAAATGTAAAGTCTATATAATGCATTACATGTGTAAATGAATTGTGAACGTCTTCTAAAATATAATCATAACTGAAGCTTTAAATTATGATCCATGAATTAGTTAAAATGTCTAATGATTAACATTTATTTAGGAAAACTTAATCATATATCTTAATTTTGATCCATACTTTGGTTAAAATTTTATTTTTCAATAGAGTAGTTTGATTAAAATCTATTTTTTCAAAAATTGGAAAACCGCCACTCAAAAAAAGAAAAGAAAAAACGAAATTGGAAAACCAGTCCAATCGAACAGCTGGGATTTAAATTAAATGCAGCGCTCGAGGCAGCGGATCCTTTCCCCTGGACTGGAGTCCAAATCCCGTCAAATTATCCTCCCGTACTGTTTTTTTGATGTAATTATCATTTTTACTTCGCTTCGATGGAAGCGGGAATTTTCTTCTCCGTCGCTCCAATTCTATGGAGTCCCAATTTCAAGTGCGCTCTCTGTCCCGTTCGTCGCTCTTTCCCGCGTATCATAAGGGCTTCTTCTTCTTCTTCTTCTTCTTCTTCTTCTTCTTCTTCTAGTTCACCGGGACGTTACAGAGGGCCGAAGCCCACAAGGGATTGGGTGGCCGATTGGGTCACCCAGAACGACGATGCTGTTCGGAGCTTGCCCATTTTCGTGGGAGGAATTTCTCTCTTGGTCGTCCTCTTCAATCGCGCCGTTTCTGGCATTGCTCCCGTCGCCGATGCCAGCAGGTTCAGTAGCGAAATTCAAACTAATTTTTTCATCACTGTTGTCTATTCCCACAATCGAACTATGTGTGCTTATTCTGGAATCTTATAAATGCATAGCTACGATGATCTGTAACTTAAGAGAAGAAATGAACAATTTTGTTGAGGTGGGGATGGAAATTCTGTATTCGATATTTTCCAATTTTGGCGGCACGATACTGCAACCAATACTCGATTTGAGCCGTGGCTCAATGTAATTAGCTGTTCTATTTGTGACAATAAACTATTATCAATTTTGGCAGTTCGCAGTCAAGAGCTGATCTGTTAACACTTGGACTTGCTGTTACGAATGTCTTGGCTGGTTTGGTGTGGCTGTCAATCAGGCCGAAATCTATAACGCCGGTGAGGGTTTTTTGTAAGATTTTCTTACTCAACATTTCCTCTCTCACTACAACGATCAGCTTGAGCGTTCCCTACTCTCTTTTGATATGTTTTTATTTTCCGTACCAGGTAAATACACAAGGTGTTGCATGTAAGAGGATGTGCTCCAGTCTCCCCGATCTTGTTACATTTGAGTTGTTATGGTAATACAATTTTCTGTATGATACTTCAAAATTGGGGATTTTGTTAAGCATTGGAGTTAGTTAAGATAATTGGGATCACTTTTCAGCATGCTTAAAATCAATCTTATCGGGTGATTATTCTGGTTTGGTATTGGAGAAAAATTGGCGAAACTTAAATTGTTTGCTTCAGATTTATGACCTTTTATTATTAGTTTCCCAGTGTTATCTTATAAATTTTATAATCCACATTCATTTTCTTTCCCCTCATTGTCACACGTTCATGGAAATGTACAGTGACAGAGAAAGCTGATTTCACTTGCTATCTATCGGTTAAATTACTTATAGTATTTGACGCTAAGGACAATTCTTAGAGGAAGAAAGAAAAATCCTGGACTAGCTGGTTAATGGTTACTTTTTGCTGCCTACTCTTAGGGTATGGGAGTCTCTGTCCGAAGTGACATGCTGCAGGTCTCTGGTTGTTGTTTATGATGGCATGTGTTTATTTCAAGTTGGTTTTGCTGCCGAATCAGTTGAGGGTGATGGCGAGGCCGAACATGTGGATGCTAGTGAATTGATGCAGGGATCGCTCTATCAAGGAATTCGCAAATCTCGAGCTCGTGAGTAGTAAATGACCTGCATATAGAGACCATCACACAATGTACTACTTGATTGCCGTGCAATTTGTTAATATCTGCAACTATTCCTTTTGAGAGTATCTTTCCTATTTTTATAGAGAGCTACTTGGCCAATCTCTCTCTTTATCCGGGGAAGTCAGAGCTGCCATTTCTCCCCTCAAATACTCAGGTACATTGCTTACTACAATTCAGGCTGTTGCTAGATTTGTTCCTTTTTATTTTTTCTTTGATTTTCTCAGTTGTATATAACTGGTAGTATGGTTTTCTACAGTTGCTTCATTCTTTTGTAGTGTCACTTTTATTTTACTATAGACATACAAACGTATAAACATATAAACTAATGAAGTCAAATTTCATTGGTCTATGTATGATTATTGTGGTTCAGAGTATAAATCATGCTCAAGTTTTAAGCATAATTTGGTGCATTTGAAAAATAATTTGGTTGTCAGCACACACGTAATTATCTAGCATTCTCACATATTCTCTTCAGAAACTTGGGAAGTACTTTTCCCTGCTTGCTGGCTAGATAGAGCCTCTTCTTTGTCTCCCTTGTTCTCTGAAACCAGACTCTGTTACTTTACATGACAAAATAGGTAATAATGTGACGGAAATTTTAATTTGTTTTGCAAATTTTTAGATTCTATCATTGAAATAAGATTAGTTCTTCACCTGTTTATTTTATGGGCTTCCATATTCAGTGGGTGGTGGCTAATTAAGCACATGAAAAGTTGGAACCTTTTTCGAGAATCTACCGTTTGTAGAAACTAATTGTGAATTGAGTCACTTATTCACAAGCCTGTGTTTTCGAAGGAGCTCAGGAAGAATAGTTTTAATTATTTAAGAAAATAAAATAAGTTATGAAAACGAAGTAATAAATTTAAAGAATAATAAATGATAAGAACAAAGTAAGGAAAATGGAAAATCTAAATCTGTTTTTACTAGTTTTTCGTTTTAGAAAAAAAAGAAGAGACAGTTCTAAACTCAACTTCCAGATAACACAAACAAACATAGCATCTCTCTCTGTCTCTCCTGCATGCTTGGATGGCCTTGTAAGAATTCCTATGAGCTACTTTCCCTCTGTAATGTCATTAGCGTACTTTACATCACATGTGTAGAGGGTAATCCAAATAATCCATATTTACGAACTTTGTACTAATTAATATCTACGAATAGATACAGAAAAACATGAATTTATTACTGTGTGTTTGTGCACACTGCATCATACTTTGTTAGATAGACAGATATTTGAAGTAAATTGTAACCGCTGAGTTCTAAGACAATTCTGCTATTCTAGGCGGTAATATTGCAACCACTTGGGGATAAGGGTATTGCTGTCATTGGTGGAAACACTATTAGGGGTTTCACAACCTCTGATCAGGTACTCGTCCTTAAAGCCTCTTCTTCTTAATGGGTCTTTTGTCAATATTTGTGGATCTTTTTCCAAATGTTACTTTTGTCAATATTGGGCTCGGATATCGTTCTATCCGTACTTCAGTTTGAATTAAATGAAATGCACGTTCTACCTATCCGTTTGCCTAAGGCTCCGAGTTCTCATCCGATGCATGAAGTTTCAACTCCTCTACCTAGCTGTTCTCAACCCCCCCTCCCCAAAGGGATGTAATTGATGTTGTGGTAGCTTGCTTCAATTTCACATAAATACATATTATCTGCATATTGACGTGTGATAACATTTTTCCTTTTAGAAGTATTTTATTCTCTATGGCATAATTACAATTTCCTGCTTAAAAACTGAAATGTTCACAGGCATGGATTTCACTAGTTGGAGAGAAGCTGGATGCTACTCTGTCAAAATATTCGAACAATTTCCAACCAGCGGTAAAATTGAGTTCAGAGGGGAATTGAACTATTGATGGGCAAACAAGACACGGTTATTTGGTTATTTATTTTATTTATTTCCAATGTTTTCAAATCATTGGGCAGGTAGAGAAATAATGTTGAAGGCCCTGGAAAAGCAGACAAAGCAACTCAACTATGTAGTTCATTTCTATGTCTAGTTGATCGAATCATAAATACAAAAGCTTCTCTTTCAGATTCACTGATTGGTGGTAACGTTTGGTTCATTATTCTTTATGCATTTTCTGCACCTGGGGTAATGCCGAGTGCATTACTTGATGTGTGACATAGCAGACAGCAGATGATTAAATCAAATTTGAAGTATGAATCAGAAAGAATTTCATTCCAAAATATGAGATGTGAGTAAAAAACCTGTAACTAAACCGTAGCATGTCCATGGAGTAAAAATTAAAAAAAAAAAAATCAGATAAACATTCTTTTTGTAGAAAAAATCAGTTGCTTGCCGTATGATTACTGTGTACAGGTCACTAAGCTGCAGGCTGGCTGCCAAGAGTTGTTAAGTAGAAGCTTTCTCCCATGGTAGGAACCCTGTCAAAGGATCAGAGAACAAAATTTGGATAAAATCTCTTAGTCCAGTGTCCCAAACTTCACAGAACTGCAACCTCCAATTGGATGGTTCAATAGCCTCTGTCCCAAGCCCGGGTGCTCTATCCTTCGACCCTTCATTCTGTGCCTCATGCCAATCGACAACGTAGGTAGCTACTCTTCTGAAAAATTTTGCTCGAAAAGTTTCCCACGCTTGGTATTTGTAATGGTTTATCACGGCATTGCTTTTTGATACGTCAAAGAACCCAAATCCTTGTTTCAGTTGAAAGTGGTGAACGACATTGAGAAGTGTCATGTCAAGCAAGTCTGGCCGGATGAACGATTTGTGTCTCTCGGGACTCTGGAGCCGGCAAGTGTACCCCATTGTTACTCCCTGTGGTGGATGTGATGTTAGACCCGATGGTCCGAAGCTGTGGCATGCAGTTCGAATCTCTGCAATGGTTGTTGAATTGGAAGTTGAAGAAGATGAATCGGCAATGAGAGAATGAAGGGCATTGCGGCCAGCAGTTAGGTATTCTCGCTGGTGGCGATACTTTGAAGGGAAGTAGAAAAACTCGTCAACATCAAAGAAACCAACCCACTTACATTCATCTCTAGCTCTCAAAGCACAGTGTGAGAAACCTGCTTCTTGGGTTTTAATCCATGGCCAGGTCAGCCTACTGATATTGTAGTCTTCCAGGTTGAGCTCTTGAATGACTTCTTCAATGCCATCATCACTATTGTTGTCGTAGATGAACCAGCGCCCGACTCCAAGCCAGGCATGGTACATAATCCATTCACGAAGTGCAGCCGCTTGGTTCCACACCATTGTGCACACACAAAGCTCATGTTTTTCCTGTTTTCTTTGCAGCTTATTCAGCTTGGAGTTGAAGAGTCTGGCCACCGAGGGCAGAGTCACCTGAAGATGGGTTTTAGTATTGACGCTGCCGCGGCTAACAGTAACTCGAATTCCCTTTTCCTTGTCTAAACTGCTCACCACACCAGCCGGTAAGGGGCACCTGATAATTTCTTGAGCTGCAGTTACTGCTTTTGTGGTAAGCACGTATTCTCCATTATCTTTGGAATTTCCCAGTTTAAAGTGGCAGTTGAATTCCGTCGGATTCGATTCCTTGTGTGGTCGGAGATTTAGTCCCTTGGCAAACACTATCACCGTATCGCCGTCAATAGCTGCCTCATAAACCAGCCTCTCCCACGACGCAATTGGCTGTCTGTTCCTGACCAACCAATGATCATCAACTCCCTCGCTGCCCCTTCTCAAGTCAACGGCGGAGGCCGAGTAATTCCGTGGCGGTAGTGGACATCTAGCAATCGATCGGAATTCATCGTACCTATCCGTGGATAGAACTGACTGTTTGAGAATCTCTTGGTTGAAACTTCTAGAGACTGATTTGCCGTATGAGCAATCTAATTTGTCATCTCGGCGGAGTTCGCCGGTGACAATCAAAAGCAAGTGGTCGGGAAAGAGGACACGACTTTCAATTCTGAGAGGCGAGTACTTGCTGCTGAGAGAATTGTCAAGTGTGGACTTGCTGACAGAGGTGGACAAGCGGGAGAGCGTGGTGGAGGAGGCATCGAGAACTGGGCGGAACGATGCGGCGGCAATGGAGAACCACCTACTCGAGGAGAGAAACAAGAGGAAAGCGAAAAAGGAAAGGCAAAGAAACAGAGATCTCCGAGTAAAGAAGTGGACGTGGGAGCTGGACCTGCCAAAACGCTTCCTTTTCCGGCGCTGCTGCTCCCAATCCATTAATCCAAAATTCACCCTTTCACAGAGAGTTCAGTTCACACCGGTGCAGATCCGGTGAGATGAAAGCAGAAGCGATTTCGTGGAGTTGGGGTTTTTCCGATAACCTGTCCGCAGCCTGCAATTACTGGGAAACGTAGTTTTATTAGTTAAAAAAAAAAAAAAAAGATTCGGCAGTGATGATGATGACGAAGGTGCTTGATTGTTTGCTGCTGAGAGGAATGAGGACTTTTATTGACAAATGCGGAGGCGTGAACATCACTCTCTCTCTCTTGTCCTGCTGCCAGACCAGACCAGACCGGACCATCGATTTTTCTTTAAAAATAAAGGAAAAAAAATTGAAATTTGAAGCTAGAAAAATACTTGCTTTTTGTATTTAAATTGGGCCATAGCATACCACACCACATGCCGGCTTTTTTGCCTTTTTTTCTCTCGCAAACCCTTTTTGTCAAACGAGTAGTGTTTTTGTTCTGGAGAGTAATTGATTAGCTGGAAAATAGACTTTTCCTCCTACTCACAGACTAGACTGTTTTTTTAGGTTTAGCTCGTTAAATTTAATGTTGAGAAATTGTTGAGGTGATTTTTTAAAACCCAATTTGCTTTGTTTATTGACCCATTACTCGGAACCTTCGGAAGAAATAAACAAACCAGATGCTCTGCCTCTCTATGCGGCAGATTTGTATTAAGAAATTTGTTAATGATTTATGACTGGGTTTTGGAATCTTAATTCAATACTATGGAGACCTCTGCCAAATTTATCGCATTAAGTGGGATGGTAAATGCACGTGGTACTGGGGCGGCTTGGCATGCTCACCGTTCCCATTTTGTTCCCACTATTTATCAATTTCTTTTATTAAAAAAAGGATAAACTATTTTATGAATTCTATTCAAACATCAAACGCAAAATTTTGTATTAATATCCATCTCCACATGCCGACCATTTACTATGGAACAAAATAATTCCCGAATTCAATATATTTCAATAATTGTTGTTTTCTCTTTTTCTCTGATGGTCGAGAATCTTTTGATCGGAGACAGATATCGTATGTATTCATTTTTCTTGTTATCCACATTTTAAAAATCTAAAACTAAATAGTTTTTAAGAATTTGTTTTTCATTTTAAAATTTGGCTAAAAACGTAAAACAAAAAATGAAATCAAGCTGCCGTGGTTACTGGGCCTCTTTAATCATCATTTTTAGAAACTTTTTGATTTCTGATTGTCATTGAATTTTGAGTGACCTTATTACTTTATCTCCACCCTTAATACTATTCATGGAATGATATCAAGGCGTGTTTGTTAATTAAATCATTATCGAATTTGTGTGATATTGTTAAAAGTTGGATATTGAGTTAAATTGAAGTAGATATGGCTGAGGAGTTAGGCGGGATGAATCAAATGAATGTTTATAAGTTAGATGAGAAATGGGTTAAGATTAGATATGTCAAAAACTCAAAACCCTGTTTTATTTTTTAGGAGGAATGAGGAACTAATTGTTGCCAATTCTTACAGTTGAAAATAGTATAATTAAAAATATTTGTAAACAAACAAAATATTCTTAAATATATCTGTTAATAATCGATTAATATCTTATCTACAAATAACATGAGAACTTTCCCGGTTGAAAGTCTAGAAATAGGGTGGGACAAAAGGAATACGTTCCCATCCCAAAAACACATTTGAATTCTTACCCAAATTTTAAGAAATAAAAACTATTATTTTTAGTTTTCAAAATTCTAACTTAGATTTTGAAAACGTTTTTAGGAGTAGATAATATAATAGATAAATATATATGTAGAAGTAGGATTTTTAAACATACTTTTTAAAACCAGAAACAAAAAACAAAACTGTTATTGAACAAGACCCATACAATTGTCTATCACATATCAAGCTAAGCCTACTTAACCAATATTTATCTATGACATACTACACTATTCTTTCACTAATAATTAATGTTAACTATATAAAGTAGATATTGAACTATATTTTATCTGATTTCTTCGGGTAAACCACCCTTTTACTCAGCCAAAACTTGCCTATATTTTTAAAAATCCTATCTAAATAAAAAAAAATGGTCTCATCTTTCATTATAAATATCCACTTTATTCCCCTACTTGCTTTGCCTCCATAATATTTATTATTGTATCTGCAATTCTATGGCCTCTTTGAGCAAATTGCTTTAAACCCTCAACTTTACTTAGGCAACCAAAAGAAGAAAAGAAAATAATAACAGCAGAAACTTCCCAACTCAGACGAAGGGGATAGATAGATTATTTTCCCGCAAAGTGAGGGAAAGGCAGTTTGGATTCTGTATTTTGGATGCCCTCTTTTCAACATTAGTTTTTACATCATCTCCTTATATATTTCCTTAATTTTTTAATATTTTATTTTATAATTAAATAAATTAATGTACTTATTGGTTAATAAATAACTCTATCCCATTCAAGTATATTTATATATTACATCTCATATAAAATAAACTTCAATTAAATAATCTCATATCCTAATTTATTTGGTTGGTAAATTCTCTTAAAATTTATATTAATTATACATGTTAAAAAAATTCCATAGAAATTAATGTTATTCTTTCTTCAATTTTTTTTTTCTGATTTGATAATATAAAAATATAACCCAATAAAATGTCACCAATGATATACTTTTTCTTTTTCTTTTGAAAAAAATTGGGAGTTAAAATAAGACTTAATCGGTAATATTAAATATTGGATAAAAACTATAAATTTACGTGTACCATCAAATAACATTTTAATTTAATATAAACTAAATTGGTTAAATAATATAAAAATCTAGGTATAAATTACATGAGTATTGGTAAGGATTTTTTCTTAACAAACAAAATTTTTTTTGAATATCCCCATATAATATATAAATACTACGGACAAAACATAGCTATTCAAATATTCTTAAATATCATTATAAGTGAGATATTATAAGTGAGATACATGGATTTTCAGACCTCTAAAATTTCAAGCATCTAAGGCGATGAAAAAGTTCAAAAATGGTCTGGAAGTTTATTATTTTGGCATATAAACTCACATCATTGGAATGGCTTAAACCCAGTCTCCACCAACTCCATGAAAGGGACGAAAGTTGACGAACACATAAAGGTGCATACAAGGAACAGTAATCTTCAAAAAACAAGGAGAAACCAAGAAGGAAAAAAATTATTTGTTTTGACTGTGACGGGGAATTAGGTCGCTGCAAAAAAGTTTTATTTTTTCCTTTAAATTAATAAATACCATTTCTTATTTTGAATGATTAACAGGATATTAATCATCCTAAGTTGAAATTTGATCAATATTATTGGTATATTCTTTAGGCTAACCAATTTGTCTTCTTTCACCTAATTAAATTAGTGTTGCTTTGTATAATTATAATAAAGGCAAATCTGGACAAATTAAACAGCTCAGATTTTGTACCAAT
>NW_019104561.1:322657-363942 GCF_001995035.1 Momordica charantia | reverse complement strand
TAATAATTTCAAATTAGTTGGCACCCCTAGCCCATCATTTTTATGTTAGGTCATCCTGTTATTAATTATTGTTATTTTAAATACGTTCACAAGCAAGGGGGAAAAAACAAGCGTATACTCTAATTGTTCTTTTCTTAAGTTTTCATATTCTTTCTCATCCCAAAAGTTGGTGAGAGTCTATTTTGCGACGCTTTTATTTCAGGATTTTTGTTTTTTATTTTTTGTTAAAAAAATAATACTTTTTTTATGATTTAAAAAACGAATAAAAAACAAAAATTAGGTTAACATACCAACACTTAATTTTTTTTTCCTAAAACTTCTATATGATTTTAAAAAATGAAAAAGGGAAAGTCAATACTAATTATCAAACGTTTCTAGTTCTAAAAATTTGAAAACAAAATACAAGAGATTGACTACATACCGACACTTAATTTTCAGAATTATTCAATTTTTGGAGGTCGGTTGATTTTTTATTTTTAGGAAAAAAAAAAGAATAAGAACAATCATTTCAATTAAAAAAAAAAAAAAGGAACCGTGTTTTTTGTAATTTGCAGTTCGGTCACATGTCAGCAGGTTCGAGGAAAGAGATTTTGTTAAAATGGCATGGCAACCGTCGGATCACATGTTCGATGGTTCAGATTTCTTCTCGAATGAGATGTGGCAAAAGAAATTAAAGTGAGAAAATGTATAATATAATATTGTGTTATAAAAGTACAGCAAGGACTGTACAGTGTCAGTGATTAGACATTGTAGCAGAGATGGGTATACTTTCTAATTTGCATACAATTAGATTTATAACTAAATGCATAATTGAAAATATCTTGGTAGATCTAATTTCACATTAAAAAAAGCATACAATATATTATTCAATTATATCATTCAGCAATAGATTTGAATTGTAATGGCCACTTGTTTGAATATGCATCTCGGTGGGGTTGAAGATGCTTATTCTTTTTTCCTTCCGCAAACAAATCTGAAAGCTATTTATTTGTTTGATAAGAAATAAAAAAATTCGAACTCATGATTTATGCAAGTGACGATTATCGTTAAGCTAAATTTATGTTCGCAGAAAATATCTCTTTTATTTTTAGATCTCTATTTTTTCTTTTTAGCTGTCAAAATTAAATTAGGTGACATCGGATAAGGAAAGAAATATTATTCTTTTAATTATAAACATTTCAGTAAAAAAATATCTACTACAATTTTAAAAGCGTCTTTCCAAACACTTCCCGCCAAAATACTAATCAAATCTATTATCACAAGCCACTTTTAAAGGGCTCTTGACTTATTCCAAAGTTTTTTCTTTGAAGTCCCAAAAATGATGATTGCAAGTGGAAAAAAAATTTAATGGCCACTATAAAAATGTAGTCTAAAACGTAATTTGTGAGGGTTGTATCCAAAACGAACAATAACATATTATAATGAAAATATTTATTTTTAGAGTATGTTGTACTTAACAATTCTCAAGTTATATCTCCGTACCAAAAACCACATTAGATTTTGGTGAATTTATACTTTCGGAAATATTATCATACACATAATTTGTACGGAAACCATACGCCATGCCACATAAATTTATGAAAATATTATTTAATAAATGACAAAAAAAGCTCTGAAATCTCAGATTTGGGCTGCTGAAACTCCGGCCCAAACGGCGGATAAGATGGGCAACCCGAACCAAAGAAGAAACATAAATGGGCCAAGGGAAAGGGATGTATAAAACGACAGCGTAAGAGGCAGTGATTAGATAATAAATGAAGAGAAGAGAGCAGCGCGGTGTGACAGTCAAGACTTTCTTTCTAATACACTCCTTCCACAAAAGTGGGCCTTACTCAATCCTCATGGTGTAGTATTATAATTATTAATTATTATTATTATTGATCCGATCCATCGTCTCCACTCAGCGACTGCGAGTATGAATTATGGAGTTGGAAAGAGGAATTAAACAAAAAGATTTTGGCTCTTTTTGATCTTCCCTTTTCCGGAGGATTTTTACTTTACCTTTTCACAATCATTACAACTTTTCCCCAAAACAAATCTCTCGCTGTATCTTGATTTTTGCTCCCCCCCAGCCACGAACTGCTGCTCCAACTCGGTTTTCTTTCCTGGATCTGAGTGTGTGTGGGCGCTGTTCATGGAGTTCTTTCTTTTCTTTTCTTTTTTTTTTTTTTTTTGAAGTACAATGATTGATTAGGCATATTACTTTTGCAGTTTCCGTAAACAAACAAATTCTTTTCAATGCGGTTTGGAAAGGTGGAAGGAACTGATTAGGTGATAATGGAGGTGTACAGGGAAAAGGAGGAACCCAGTAAAAGGTTAAAACCTCGCAAACACATGCATATTATATCCACACTTCTTCTTTTTGTCTTCATTTATCAATTTTTTTTCTCTTGATTCTTCGCTTCTTTTATCCTGATCCAGTGGGCTACTCGTCTCCATTTCTTGTTTCCACTGAAATCCCGCCGCCCTAGCTCTCTGCTTTCTTCAATTCTGACATTTCGAATCTATGGACGAATCTGCCCTGGTGGATGTTCTAAACGACGAAGATAAGGTACGCCAATTTTCGCCCTAAATTTGTCCAAGATTCCCAATCATTTAACTTCTTCTTGCCGGTTACTACTTTTTTTTTCTCTAATTTATTGTCGTTTGCTTCTGGATTTGTTGATTAATTTCTGTTTATAATTGACGAATCCTTGTATTGTCTATGGTATTTTGGAGTTACTGTACCGTTACTTTGCTTGAATATACGGTTGGATTTGGTTATGGCGTCGTGTTGACAGGTGGAAGAAAATGCTTCTGGGAAACCACTTCTTGAGGTTTCGGTTTCCTTCGGTAGGTTTGAGAATGATTTACTGTCTTGGGAGAAATGGTCGACCTTCTCCCCCAATAAGTACTTGGAAGAAGTTGAGAAGTACGCAACACCCGGATCTGTCGCTCAGAAGAGGGCTTACTTTGAAGCTCATTACAAGAAGATTGCTGACAGAAAGAGCAAGTTACTGGAGCAGGAGAGGGAAGAAATGGAAGGCAATACAACAGTAGTGTCAGATGAATTGAACGGTGGAGAAGATCTAATGAACAACAGTGAAAGACTTGATTCAGAATCTGAGACGTCTAACCACCAAGTTTCTGCTGTAGAAGTTGAGCAGAACACGACGTTAATTGGTGAGGTTAGTGGTGTTTATCAAGATGAGGTGAAGGATGATGTTGAAAGTACCGCAGAATGTGAAAGTTCACCAAATGGCGAAAAGGAACAACCTGATGGCAGATTGGAATGTGTTGGTTCCGAGACAAGCAAACAAGAAGAAGTTGTTGTGAAACAAGTAGAAACTCTTCCAGTTGAATCCCGGAGCACTAAAGAGCCTCCACAAAAGTTGGTCAATAAAATCTCTGCAGTATCTAAGGTCAAACAACAGGTTCTGAAACAAAATCGACCAAAACAATCTAAGGAGGTGAAACTAGTATGTACTTCTAAATTGTTTGGAGTTACTAGGTATGGATTCACTGACTTCAATTTTGTTCATTTGTTTGTGCAGACCACTCCAGTAGTCAAGGAACGAAACAGTGCAAGTGTCAAGAAGAAACAGATATCATCCACAGCCAAAGCACCCCAGATTTCCACCCCCAAACTCTACAAGACAACACCAGGACCCACCACACCTGTTGCACGGTCTCCTGTGCCTCGGTCTTCCACAAAGAAGGGAAATAATTCATCTTTGTCAAGGAGTCAAAATCTGTCATCTGGAGAAGTCAAGAAAGTCGCTCCTAAGTCTCTGCATATGTCCCTTAGTCTGGGAACTCCCAACTCTGATCCGTCTTCTGGTACCGGAATTAGAAGATCTTTCATCATGGAGAAAATGGGGGACAAGGACATTGTAAAACGGGCATTCAAAACATTTCAGAACAGTTTCAACCAAATGAAATCATCTCCTCAAGAAGAGAAGTCTTCTGCTCCTAAGATGGTTAGATCTTCTTGCTTTTCCAGATGTAGATAATTCCAGAACTGCATATCTAATCTGAATTGATTGAGCAACATGTGATCGATTTATTTATTGTGAAGTTTTTCATTACTTGAAATTGTCATTATCTCTCAATGCCATTGACAGGTTCCTGCAAAAGAAAAAGAAATAAGGATCTCCACTTCCGTGGCCGCTAAAAAGGAGAATGGAGGGTATTATTTTTATTATATTTACTACTTCTGATATGATAACAACTGAACTTTTGGCTGCATTGCTTGCATGTATAGGTTATACGCACAGTCAATCTCTTTCCCTCATCATATTATTGGGAAACCTAATTTTGTTCATTTGTTTCTTCAATTCAGCAATTCCAACTCATTATTATGCTGCTTTCTGCCAATTACCTAACCTTTTTCTGAATAACTGTGTGAATTAGTCCTAAATTTTAGTTCTTTTTTTGGATGAGCAAAAGATCTGATAATTATCTTCCCAGAACCAGAAGTTAGTACCTAATTTAGGCCTGAAACATTTTATCACTTCTTTTTAACAAACACACATACTGCCCTCTTGCATTAAAATGACAATAATTTCTTGTGATAGGTTGAACAAAGTAAGTAGTACAATAAGAGGTACAGAGAGCAGAACTGCCAGAGTTGCTCCATCTCAGAAATTTGAAGGAAAATCCAATGCAAAAGTGGCAGGGAGAACTAACCTCCAATCAAAATCTAAGGTTGCCCCATCTCAGAAAGTGGAGGATAAATTTAATGCTAGAGAGGGAGGAAGAACAAATCTTCTATCAAAACCAAAGGTTAGCTCAAGTGCGGTATTTAGTTTTATCTTTTTTTTTTAATCACTTCATTGTTATATATCTGCTCCTGCACGTAATAAACAAAATAAAACTGGTAGATGATTAGTGGGTTTTTCTTGTCTCCCATTTTCACATTTCAAAGAATCAACGATTCTTAACATATATGTTGGGACCAATTATCCCGTAGGTGTCTAAGAATGGGCCTGTTTTTCTTTCTTTTCCTTTTCCCCTCACTTGAAGCTAAAAAAAGTAGCAGAATTATTGCTTTGCTTGGTCTCTTTTTCTTTAGAATGCTTTAAATATTAGTATCACATATGCTATTTGCTTATACAGGATGCTTCTAAGAATAGGCTGCGCTCTTAAATTTGTTGATTGGAAACGAATTATCAGCTACCAGGAAATGCATCGACAATGGGAACTGAATCAGATTGGACGATGATGAAAATTACTTCTCCCTGATGGCCCCATGTCATGAACTCATTGTTTTCCCTGAAAGTCCACCCAGAGTCTGTAGATTGGAGTGGGTTGGATCTACAATGAACAAGCAGACGACGTCATGTTTATGAGGTCTATTAGCAGTATACAGGAAGGTCGGGGGTCCCGAAACAGCCCCCATTTATATATATCTAAAGGGAATCTCTTTGTATGATGTTGAATTGTCTTGGAATTGCCTTATTTTTCTTTAAGATAGCTGCAAATGTTATATATATATATATATATATTGTATACTTTGTAGTTTGTAGTCCCCAGTTGCTATATGATGTTTGATGATACTACAATTTTAGATTAGATGGACAACTTCGGATTGGCCATGTTTTTAACTTTATTTTCATGATTAAATAATACTCTTGTTGTAAATCAGGATCTTAACATTTGGCTTCTAGATCTGGGAAACGAAAGATTTAGCTTCTATTAAACAGTTTTAAGTACATTAAAAAAATGCTCTATTGTTACATCTCTGTTCCTGATTTCGAATCTTATATACAATAATTTAACAAGAAAACAAACAATGCAAAACATTTACGAATAAGGTTTGCTCAGAAATCATTGTCTGAATCACTAGAATTGCCTCTGGACTTGTCTGACATAAAATTTTCCGGCAAGTTTGGGAAGACGGCTTTCGTTCTCCCCGGTGATGAACCCAAATTTACTGCTGATGTTCTTCTCCTTTGGAGATTTCGAGCAATTTCAACACACACCCGATCCACCATTTCTAGAAAATCTTTAACTATGATGAATAATTGAAGCCGATTTGCTTCTTTATCTTTTGAACTTCCCGCCTGATAATACTCTGTTGTCTTCTTCACAAGCTCCATCACCTTCGTCAGTTCTTCCCTCAACACCTTCAGCTCACCCTCTGCTGCTTCATGAAACCCTCTCATTTCTTTTGCAAACCCACCTCCATTATTCCCAATCTGAGCCAAAATTTGCCGGATTTCTGCGGTGCGGCCTATCAGAGACGAGGTGGAGTTGGCGAAGCTCTCGTAATCGATCCCGGCTGCTTTCTTTACATTAGAGAACTCAGCACTCAGACCTCCCACCACTGGCAATCCCAACATCATATATTCCTTTACTCTGTCCTCCTTCGAAGTAGAATTTTCGGAGCTACTGAAGCTGTTGTCGCTGCCATGGCTGCTGTTACGGCTCAAGCTCTTGTTCCTGTTTAGGACACACCTTTTCCCTTCTGCCCTTATAACTTCTTCCACCACAAAGTGAAGTAATGTGGTTTTCCCGTCAGTGCTTCTAACATCAGAGAGCTTCCGAAGAGCTGTAAGATTGAAAGCTCTGGCATTTCCTCTCGCAGTTCCTGCATTCAGGCGATTCCCAGCTTTGAGGATTGCTTCAAGCAGTTTCAAAAACAGCCCTCGAGTTCTAAGCTCTTTGCAGGCCGATTCCAGAGTTTGTAGAGATTCCTTCAAATGGAGGATATCCGAGCCGTAATTCAATCGGAAAAGCATGGCGTTGAAGCGCGTAAACGCAGATGGAACCGATTTGAGGATATGGAAAAGGAAGGATTCGGCATCAGCAAGCTTCTGGGGGTCTCCATTGTACGCAAGAATTTGGGAAATTTCTTCTTTGGTCGGAGAAATTCTGGCGAGTTTTTCAAGAATCTCTGTTTCGAGGCCTTGGCCTTCGTTGAGGGCATCGAGGATCTCGTTGCGTGGAATGGTTAAGGACTTGACTACAATGGCTATGTTCTGAGACTTTTTGGGTTCAAGAATGAAGATCTGCGCTGGCCCTGAGTTCCGGCCGCCGGCGTTTGCTGAAGAATTAGCCTCACTCCGGGGGGATTTCCGGTTGGTCGCCACGTATCCGAACAGAGCTTCCATAAGATCCCCATCAAATCTGTACCCATATGAAAATATTAATCAGTACCCAAAAGAATTTACTCGAAAGAAAAGAATATTGATGGTTTGATTAGATGATTACTTGAAAGAACCGGCGCTCATTTTGTCCCAAACCATGGAATGATCGGCATTTGCAGTGTTCACTTTATCCCAATGCAGAGGCTTCATTTTAACCTGACCATTATCCGCTGCCGTAGATGAAGACGACTCTGCTGACGATTTGGCCCCTTTTGGAACTGCTGCGGTCGCCCTTAGCGGCAATTTGGAACCGCCGGCCTTGGGCGGCGGAGGTGGTGGTGCTGCCGGATTTCCCTTGGATGGAATCGGAGGAGGAGGTGGTGGAGCTGAATTGGTCTTGGCTGGAATTGGGGGCGGCGGCGGCGGTCTTGAATTGGTCTTGGCCGCAATCGGAGGCGGCGGTGGTGGTGGTCTCGAATTGGCCTTGGCCGGAATTGGAATCGGCAGCGGTGGTGGCGGAACAGCCAAGAGAGATTGTGGCGGGGGCGCCGCCGGCTGCGGCGGCGGTGTGGACGCAAGAATTGAACTACTCGCTGGTTTTCCAACTGCCTGAACAGAATTCGCAGTAAATCGCGGAGGATTGGTAATATGGGGCGGCTGTTGCGGCGGCGGAGGGGGCGGCGGAGATGTAATCCCAATCCGAGTCGGCTCCTCCTCTTCCGGTGCAATTTTGACATGTGAACTCGAAGACTTTCCTCGAAGCAGCGGAATTTCTTGAACAGGCTCTGACTTTTTGCTCCGATTTCCTTTAACATTTTCTCCTTCTCCATTTCCATTACTCGGATCAGAGCTATTCTTGGATTTCCTTCTCTCAAGTCTTTTCCAATAAATCACATCCAACCCATTTTCATCCACAATAAATCCCTTAAGATTCCCATCAAGACGCGAAAATTCACTCTGAGTCTGAGAAACTGCAGCCTGCGACACCGGCCCCGGACCCAAACCCGGACCCGAACCCGGAGCTACCTCCTTTTTCCGTCTTCTAATCAGATATCTCTGGATTAAGAAAAAGAACAACGTCGAAATCAGAGCCACACCCACTGCAGTGACGGCCACCGCCGTCGCGATGGTCTTAGCCGACGTGGACGGCGACGGCTGGTGGAGTGAGGAGGAGGGCGGCAGTGGCGATGGTGGGGGAGAAATAATTGGGAATAAAGGGTAGGAAGTTTCGATATTTTGAGGGGGACTGAATTGGCAATAACAAACAGGGGAAACAGAGAGAAAAAATAAGAAGAGAAGAAGACGCCATGGCTGAAACTGAAGCTGAAGCTGAAGAAGCAGAGCCATGGCGGAATTGGGAAATCAGAAAAGAGAGAGGAAAAAGGGGGAACAAATTAAATCGGGGCGAAAAATTGTAAAAGATGGAAGCTTTGAAATTGGCAGCAAAAAGATCTARAAAACATTGTCGTGTGTTTTTGGTGTTTGGTGGCTGACAGTTTCAAAGCGAGCAGTTAGTTGTTGTCTCTCTTCAATATTTCCCGGGCTCCTAAATTAAAATAAAATTAATCCTCCCATTAATATTCTTTTAATTATACAGCTGTAATATTCAGTTGCAAATATATTGCATAATTCAAATAAATCTTTTTTTTTTTCCTTCCCCTGTTGTTTATGTGATTTGCCTATTAATATAGGCTTTGACATGGAGAAATTATTATTATTATTTTTTAAACGACTCTTCAACTTTGCATCACGCGTTAAGGAAACTTCTTTTTAACAAAATAAAAAGTAGTTAAARAGCCATGGAAGGAGTAAAAGTTAGTGGATTAATAATTAAATAATAATGAAGGGGGGAGGAAATTAGGGTTTTATTTTTTGGAGAATGTGATTGCATGATGATCCTGTCAAAGTCAAATGAATACAAGTTGCTATGAGTGGCCAACTGATAACGATAAGTTTTATAATTACCATTAATTTTATTTATTGAATAATTGATAAATATTTCCTTTTTCTTTTTTGGAAAAAAATTAATTTATGCAACCGACATTTGTATAAGTAGAAGCTGACCGATTTTAATTCTCCAATCATTCGTAGAGGCAGAGTTTCCAAAATGAAATCTCATAGTTTGACAAATTGGGATAAAGAAAATTAGTATACGAGTTTACTAAATCAATTTATGACATACTTGAAGGAGCCCTGTATTATACTATAAAGTTTGATGTTACATTTACATAAATATGCAAAGTTGGAAAGAAAAAATAAAAGGGTAAAATCGTACTTTTCGAAAACATTTATTCAAAAGAAAAGCATGGGCCATGATTATAAGTGAGGGGGAAGAAGGAAGATGGAAGAGGGTAGGGAGTTGCTCACCAACTTTCATTSGTTTCCTTTATTTAGTCTTTCTCTCCATAATTTATAATTATTGGCTTGAGCTAATTCGAGCCGTTGAATAAATGAATTATCGTCACGGTCCAAGTGGGCCAAAAGCTGAATTTCAAAGAATTTAGAAAATCTGTTCCAACGATGATAGTCATTTACATAAGACACTTATTATACAAAGCATGCTAAGTCACATTTTAACATTTTAATTAACTCGATAGATAAGATATTTATTACCATTTTAAAAGTTTGGACACATATCTTAYCGAATCAATCATAAGACATATGAGAATGTCAAATGATAGGGGTTGAGTTTGATACATCAATCATCTACTTAATATCATTTTATGAGTCCACGAGATGAACCTTGATTTGGTGAATTGTATTTTGCCTATAGTTATTGTGTGTGTATTGTATATATACTGAGGTATTCTCAGTCCTAGTTTATTAAAATGATAAGAGTTACACTTCGATTCAGAAAGATGATGAATTAAAAAGTCGAAATATGGGTGGGTCAATTCTCCATCCTTGTTGAACTAAAAAAAAACTTCTTAATAAATACACATTATAGCACTCCAAACTTTATAGTTTTTACTAGGTAAAATATTATCTTAAGTTTGAAGTATAAATAATTTGTCACGTTAATATCTTAGTCAACAATTTATAGGTCACTGATAATTTTGTTACTTCAAAGACCGATTAAAATGAACATTATTGAAATTTTATAGGCAAGAATATATACTTTTTGAATCTCAAGGGAACAAATGAAAACTAAATTCAAAATTCAAACATCAAAATAGTTATTTTATCTTGTATTTCTTTAATTCCAAAATTTTAAAATATTTCAATTATATTTATAAACTTTCAATTTTAATTTTAATAAATTCTAGTTATTAATTAACTTATTTTTAATACAACATATGGATTTAGATTTAAATTAAATAAGTACCTTAATTAGTTCAACATGGTGAAATGCAAAGAAATAAAAAAAAAAAAGTCGGGCAAAAAAAAAATTCTGATAGATGGGCGGGCGTTTGTAATTTTTTTTTCTTTTTTTTTTTATCATTCTACTTTGCTCTTTTGTTCCACGGTGTGCCAAATAATCCCCTGTCAGTCTAATAAGTTATAATATCAACACAAGAATTAGAAAAAAAATAAATAAACCAAAAAAATAAAAAAAATTTAAGAAAGTAACCACAAAATTTTAAAACTTAGAAGCTAAACAAACAAAATCATCAAATTTAGGAGACAACATTTATTATTATTATTATTATTTTTTTTTTTAACTCAACAACGGTGAGAAATTCCAACCTTTAACTGTCATGGCAATAAAATAAAACCTATTAAAGACAAAGACACCCAAAATATGGTATGATAGTGTTTACTTTGAATCCAACTATCATAGCTTTATTCAACTTGAAATGTCTCATACTAATAGAGATAATTGTATCTCGTCTACATATTATGGATCACTCATTTCTCAAACCAATATAAGACCTTGTTTGTACTCCTTGCAACTCCAACAAAATCTTGACTAGTTGATCTACATAGGCTGATGTCGGTAAGAAACAAAGTCTTATAGGTCAACCTATTATAATCAACCAAATTAGAGATAAAAAAGAACTGCATTCACAAGTATAACCCATAGTTAAAGATAAGGGGTGGGGATTTAGTCTACTAAAGAAGCCAAATTTTCAGAAAAGAAAGCTTAAGGATGAAACACATTTCCAAGTTATGAGAGATAAAATTGGAAAAAGGCCAAATCAAATTGGGTGAGGTGAAGGAATTGACATTGATGGCTCAATGGGTTCCCTTCTTTCCGGAGCACTGAAACTTTGACTCAATCCATAAAGTTGCAGTGTGAAACCACAGAAAATTGTAACCCAACAGACAAAAAGATACCCTTAAAAGAGTTCCCATATGACATTTGTCCCCAAATAAAAGAAAGCCAAAATAAAGGCTAAGCCTCCCCGTGGCCTCACCATGAAGTTTCGATTCACCATTTCGTAATTTAAAAAATTATATTGATCTTTGTATAATTTCATTCATAAGTTATTTACCTATTAGTCAAGTTTCAAAAACAAAAACTAAAAATGAAATAGAGGTAAATGATGGGATTAGTGGTGAGTGATCAAAAGAGAGAGAATGGGATGATTGTTATTGGGCCTGGTGAAAAAGAAGAGGCCCTTTTGGTTGTGTAAAAGCAGGCGGGCCATGGGCCATATCTGGACCACTTGGAAATTGGAATCCAATGGAGACCAACTAAAACCAAAACCAAAAAGATAAAATCAATCAACTTGTAATGTTATGTATTGAGGTGATTTTTTTAGTGCAAAACACACCCAATTTGCCAACCCCTCAATCTCTTTCCCTTTGTTTAAAGATACGCCCATCTCACCCCACTTCATTAATTAACACACAGATCAGATCAGATCAGATCAGATCTTCCTCTTCCTCTTCCTCTTTTTTGAGTTATAACAACAATAATAATAATAGAGGGTTGTTGTCATGTAAGTTGTAAGAAAGTCGAGGAGTTTTTAAAAATGGATTTGAACAAACAAAATCGAGTCACTTCAAATACTCACATTACATTACAACATGTCAATGTCAATGTCAATGTCAAAGTCAAAATCAAAATCAAAACGAAAACGAAAAAGTGTGTTAAGAAAAGATGAAGGGGTTTTGAATAGGGGTCCCGTGGGAATGGGGAGGGGCACAATTGTTTAATGTATGTCGGATGGAGTGGGAGTGGGAGTGGGAGTGGGGTTGTTTTCTCACAGGCATTTCTACAAACAAGACATATGCAAATATGAGGCCTCCCACGGACAACTTCCCAATGCCATAACACATTAATAAAACTTAAGTTTTGCTTCTCCCAACAATGAAACTGCGCCACTTCATTTCTGCTTCTTCAAATATTCTCTTTAGCAGACAACATCTTTCCTCTTTGCCAATTTCCCAAATCTCATCTTTTTTAAACTTTACTCGGTTCCGCTATATTTTTTACTCAAATTTGTTTCCATACATGACAAATCAAAAAACATATCAAATTCATGTACTTCTATTAACAAATATTTGAAAATTAAAAGATACAAAAATACAAGAATTTAAGTCGAAAACTCTAAACGGAGTCCACGAAAGAAAACACGCTACGAAGAATTATTACAATCTCTCGCACAATTAGTATACCATACTCGAATTGTTTCAATTGTGATGAATAAAGCCGTAAACTATTGACCCTTTTTTTATAACATTTAGAACACACTTTTTCTCATTGTACCTTCCTACATGGGACAATAACTCTTTTAATATTTTGATAAAACATTGCATAAATTTAAATTTAGTTGGTATGGCTATTTTGGAATTTTGAGTAATTTCAAATGAATTTGATGGTGAGAGTGATTTCAAATCTTGCACGATTTGAAACACTGTTGTTACGTGCCAAATTTTTCATGCCAAAATGTATAATTTCACATAATTTTAAGGTAAATGATGTCTTTAGTTTTGTTATATTTTAATTTTCAATTAATAAATTAAGATGAAAATTTTATACTAGTAATTTTTTCTAATAATAAAAGTTAATTCATTTCAAATCTTTCTTATTCTAAACCAAATATGTAATTTAAAATCATTTATCATATTTCAATGGTAGAATTTAGAATCACTAAAGCGAGCATGCTTTCTAAATACTAAAATGTTGAAAGGATCATGACTTTTTAGAAACAAAATTGAAATTTTAGGTACTTATTAAACACAAAATTCTCAATTTTGAGACTTATTTAATATTTGTTTTAAGTTAATGAATTTGAGGCCAATATCTTGAAAATTAAACCAACCAGAGTAATATAAATTAATAAAATAAATTCAAATCAAATCAATTGTTTTATACTAGAAAATTGAGTCGACTCACAATACTTCGTTCCGATCAGTTTTTTTTTTTTCCTTTTAATCAACCTTACCATCTCTAGACCACAAATGCATGTTAAGAAACGACTGTGTGTTGATTTTTTTTTAAAAATAATCAAACGTGCTGCCAATATTGTATTACAAACAACTCAACGATGAAGTGTTATGATCGTCTCTCCATGTATTAAGGAAGCACAATTTTGGAAATAAATTTTAGAAAAGCATTATTTCGAAAATAAATTAAAAAGAACCATTATTAAAATGACCCAATATTCTATTATGTCTTTTTTTAGTGCAATAAATGAACGGATAATAATAATAATAATAACAACAACTTTATTGAAAGGAATGTGACATCTAATTTTTGAACATTTTTCAATGTATAAAAGTAGGTTTGATTGGAAAGAAAATCCCCAAATTCATAATTCATGAATTGATACTATTCCTCTTTTAGAATTTTAAGATTAAAGATACTTGTCTCGATGCATTTAATATAAAAGAATGAATTCGACAGAGTTAAAAGTAAAAATTTAAAAAGTTTTTTCTTTAATATATTATAATTTTAGAATTCAACTTGTACAATTGATTATGTTGGACTTAGTCTTTGATCAAATTGATAACCATACATGATACAATATACTTTTATTTTGCTAAATAGCAAATTGGTTGGTATGAATTTTTTGTCAAAATCAATTTTCTATGATTCACCTCAATCCCCATCTATTCAGTTAGATTTTTTGTTTGAACTTATGAAATCCCTATCTTTTCCTTTAGATTTTTCGTTCCAACCTACAATACTGCATTTTGCAGAATAGTCAAATTTTATATTCTTTTTGTTCAATTTATGCAATTTTTTTTTTCACCGAAGCCAGAAATTTAAACCCATTTGATAATAAATTTCATTTTTTACTTTTTTTTTTTCAAATCATGTTTGATTTGTTTAGTATATCTTATGACATTTGAATTTTTAGCTAAATTTAAAAAGGAAACAAAAGTTTTTAAAAACTATTTTTTTTAAATTTTTAAATTTAGCTAATATTATAAAAATATTAAAAAAATAGATAATAAAACAAAGAAACATATCGATAAAAGTAAAATAGTAAAGTAGTGTTTATAAATTTGGTCACGGCAAGATACCCTAATTTTACAAATTTAAGGGCAAATCTTAATAAAATGTTAATCATTATGGTTTATCTTCCTCCTTCAATTCTTCACTAATGCACTTTTTATAGTCTTTATTCATACACGTAGATCAAAATGTTATACATCTATCTTAAAGTCATATTTGAATCACCTAAAATTTGATGGATTAAAAATTGATGGATTAAAAATATATGTATTTTAAAAGTTATCAATAATTTGAATCCTCTTCACTTTCATGCCAGAAACAATTATTAAATTAATTTAAATCGAAGTTTATATTTGAGAGATATGAAAAGTTTGTAATATTTTTTAAATAACTATTGACAAAGAATTTAAATTTACTTAAAATTTCGTGGATTAAACTTTCTCTATTCATTAATTGGCCTCTAAAAAATCATTTGTAAAATTAATTTGAATTAAAAATAGGCATGAATGATAGCAAACTCTTGGAAATTTACGTCTCAAGAAAAAAGAATCTTGAAAAGGTCTCCTATCAATAGTAACTTGATTTGACCTCAGGGGCCTAAGCATTATTTATTAAAAAAAAGACCGGCACGAAAATAAAGGAGTATTTTTAATAAGTAGCAAAATTATTTATTATGTTTGTAAATATATCACTAATGTTTTTATTTTAACTGCTTATAGTATAGTGAATGAAGGTGGAGAGAATGAAGATTGCTCCAACTATGTTTAATTTTGGAATTTTATGATTGAGTTATCTAAAAAGAAAGTTCACTATTGATTCATCCATGTACCTCTCATCTCTATTCGGACGTTACATGTCTATCAGCTTTCGCTTGGTTTGTTCCCGAACCACATCATATTGGAAGAGATTATGCTCTGATATCATTTGTAACATCCTAAGTCCAGGATTCAGAATTTGGATTTGATATCTATTTGCCCCAACCATATTTATCTAAGCTATTTAGAAGAGCGAAAAATATCCATAGAAACCAACACGAATCATTTTAGCATGTTTTGTCATCACTCACACTTCTTAATAAATGTAGATCATCCGATCGAAGATTGTTCCAAAACAAACATACTTAACTTTGCTCCAAACCATCGAAAAAGAAGGTGCACATTGTTAATAATATATAGTAACTATCAATCATTCTAAACATCTTTTAACCATGTTTCTATAATCTAAAAATATGAACATCTTTTAACCATGTT
Source organism: Momordica charantia (assembly GCF_001995035.1). The sequence continues at coordinate 348,271 of NW_019104561.1, read as the reverse complement.
TCTATAATCTAAAAATTTGATGTCATATGTATGGTTTCATCCATGTATCTCTACTATCTACTTGAATTATCAGTAGTAATCCAAAATAAAGAGTAGATAATATTATTTTATTTAATATTTGCAATTAATTATTAGTACTGATCCAAAATAAAGAGTCGAGAATATTATTTTATTTTCAACTTAACTATAATTCAATTAATTGAATTAAACTAAGGTGCGATATATTATTTTATTGAAATCAAATATTATTTCTGATTTTGGGAGACAAAATCTTGCAGTGTCTCTACCACATCTCAATCATATCCGCTGCAATCTCATTACTAATTGGTCATTTTTATCATAATTCCACCGAAAATTAACCCCAATTTAACAAAATATCCGGGAGATTATTTTTTTATTTTTCAATATTTATATGATTGAACTCTATGAATTGTACATCACGCCTTGGCCCCGGAGGATCGGACAACCCCTATGCGTTGCGTTTTAGTAATTAACGGCGATTCCCTAGCCCTAAATAACATAAGCGGACAAAACTGGGGTTTCCAACAAACGACCGTTAAAACTAACAGGACAGGGGAAAGAGGAAAATAAATAAATAAATAAAAAGGAAGATGTTTAATTTTTTCAAAAAAGAAATAATAACAGGAGGAGGAGGGGGGATATGTTGCTATTCTCGCAGGGTATTCCTGATTCATTGAGAGTCATTTAGAGCCGTCGGATTGAAGAGTAGACGTCGGAGAAGATGGTTCTGACGAAGATGGGGTGGATTGAAGCGAATCTGACGGCGATGGAGATGGAGCGGAATCGGATGATGAAATAGACGGTGACGATGAGGCGTGATCGCACGGCTCTCGTAGCTTCCTCTTGTTGATCCCACTCCTCTGAGTCGCAGTCTTTTCGTCCCCCACCATATATTCCCTGAGCCGCTTCACATCTGATAACTTCACCGGCTTCACTATGAAATCCTCCGCCCCTTCCTCCAAACATCTGTCTATACGCGCCACCACGTTCTCCGACGACATAATCACCACCGGTATCTCCCTCAGAGCAGAACATTCCTGATCACCGCCAATTTCGCTCGATTAAACCAATTCCACTTTCCAATTTCTTCAATTTTAATCAAAACTTAAATAAAAAATAATACCTTAATTTTCTTGAGCAATTCGTAACCAGTCATTCCGGGCATGCAGTAATCGGTGATGATCATATCCACCTTCAACCCCTGATTTCATTCAATCCCAAAAATATCAAAACCCAAATCTCATACATCGAAAAATTCAGAAATGAAAACCCAAAGCTCTCAAAAAAAGACTTCAAATTTCGAGTGTACTTACATCATAACCAACAGGGGAATTGGTCTCGTCTTGCAATCCAAGGTATTGCAGAGCTCTAATTCCACTATCCACCGCAGTAACTGCCAGTCCGAAGAAAACCCAAAATGAATATCCCGAGAAACAAACAGAATCCAGAGAGGGAAAATGAAATTGGAAAGAAATAAAAGATGGGCCGGATATGAACTGACCTCGGCAGGCGGTAAGGCGGAGAAGACGCTCAATTACTTTACGGTCGACGAGGCTGTCGTCGACGGCGAGAACATGGACCTCGGAATCAGAGGTGGGGATGCGATCTAAGGCGTCGATCTGGTCCGGCCTCCGCCGGCGGGAGAAGACAGGGGTTCTGGCCATGGAGAGAGAAAGACAGAGAGAGATAGAGAGAGAGAGAGAGGTCGTGTTGTGTTGTAGTTGTATTGTGTGGAGTAGGTTAAGGTTGTAGGGGTGTAATATAAAGTCCTATGTGGTATGTGTCTGTTGGAAACACAAAACTGTGTAGTTGTGTGGGGACTCTGTTTTTTTTACATAACAGGTCTCTATCGGAAATCAAATCTCTCCCTCTCTCAGAAATCCCAAATTGGCTCTTTTTTAATATTATTTTGTTTCACTTTCTTTTTTCATTTAAACTTAACTAACGTTTTAAGATACAGAGGATGAGATTCTCAAATCCACTTGGGTCAGATCTCCAAATAAACGCAATCTTCCGATATCTCGTCCTGTCGTTGTCGCCCACGAGATTTTGAGGGGGTTTTTCCGGTCAACATATTGGACTACGTGCACCCGCGTTGGACTCAGGATTGAGTTGACCGAGGTCAACGGAGGACGACGCCGTCAGATCCGAATGAGGAAATGACCGCGCGGTTCCATAACAGAACAGAACAGACAGCATCTGTCATCTGATCTAATCCCCCAATATAATTTTAATGTAAAAAGGAGGGGGTAAAAAGGGGAAAATGAAGGAGAAAATTACTGCGGTGTAAAATTTGGGAAACCGAGGCGGTGATTTAGAGACACGACAGGAACAGAACAGTAGGTGGTACGAGTATGGTGCGGCCTGTGTTACACGTGCTGCCCTCGTGCCTTTTAAAAGGAGAAAAAGGGAAAAGGGAGGGAGGAGAAGTCAAGGACTGCAACAGGGTAAATTGAGTAAAGACGACAAAAGAGAGAGAATTTGGAGATTTGGGGGAGTCCCAATGAAATCTAGAGTGGGACCCACGACATCTTATGTTGTCAAGAAAAACCTTTTTTTTTTTTTTTTTCGCTTAATGCTTGGACTTTTTCTTAGTTACCCTAATTTTTAAAATTGAAATAGGAGAATGGGAAGAATTGCATTAACTAGTACCGTAAATAAAATCTGGGGACTGGGATTTCTGCAGCTTGACTTGTCTTCCCAAGATTGATTTTTGCTTTTGGGGTTTCTTCAGCCTATTTTCTATTTGTAGGCTACAATTCAGAATTTTCTTTTTTAAATATCAACAGTCCGTAATCTTGATCCTACGGCCTACGCTCCATCAACATTAACTATTTACTTCTCCGCCTCACCGTCACCGTCCCCCACTGCCTCCATTTATTGCCTCTTCACCCTTTCCGTTCCTATTTAATTTGCATCTTTTGGTTTTTTTCCCGATATTTGATTATTATTTCATCCTTACTTCTAAAATTGTAAATAATTTATTGAGTCTGGCATCTCTAGTCAAAAGAGTGTTTGAGCTATTTTTCTCTTTGTTCATCAGCTACATCTAATATGAGCTTCACGATTTTTGATCATTTTTCTTGATCAAACAAGTATCGTTCAATTTCAATTTGATTGTTCAACTTTTAAAAGCGATGCTCTTGATTTTTTATCATTGTCGGTTGAGTTGATAATTGGTTGATTTAAAGGAAATTTTCACATGTTAGTTAATTTGCTAGAATTAATTTTAAAGGAAATGAGAGATTCTTTGTTGGTGACAATGCTATCGACTTATTCACATACGATTTCAATTGAGTTGAGACCAACGACGAATTTAACTATAATGATATGAGGTTAATAATTCACGTGTTACCATGTTAATTATCATGTCACATTTTCATATTCTAATCGAGTCAATTAATTATCAACTTAATTCAATTAAAAATAAAAAGTAATAGGACTTCATATTGTTTTTGATATTTTAGAAACTAAATAGAAGAAAAATCTAAATCTCAAATACAAAAAGAAATGTCATTGTGACACAAATAGAAAGGATGACCACATGAATGAATCGAAAACACATATATATGAGAGAGATTTTAAGATCACAAAAGAGCGTGGTTAGGAAATACTTAAAATAATTGATGGAAACAATTTATACCAACAAGGTGACATTCTCATTTCCAGTAATTTAATCATAACAACTCGAAAATTAAGGTACACGATTTGGATAACCTTGGATAAACTTCTAATAAAGACAAAGTATTATAAAAACAAAATGCGTGTTGATCTAATATGAAGAGTGAAAATTGAGTTTTGAATTTTCACCTTTTACATATTTTCTTCAATGACTTCACGCGGTCGCCCGTACATGAAAATTGGGCCAGCTGCCCCTCCCTAAAAGTCCAAATAATTTAATTAATTTATTTCTTGGTGAAACAATTTTCTTTAGTTTAACCATTATATATACTTTAATTAGTTCAATTACGTTTAGGAATAACGCTATAATTTTTATTTCATATTACATACATTCTATTAGATTTTAAGTTATGTCTTCAATTTTACCACTTATAATTTAGACTTAATTTTAAATTAATTCAGTATTAAAAGTCTCAATTTAAAAATGAGATTTAGTTTTAATTTGATTCCTATTTCTCATGATTATGTTACAATTTACAAATTGTCTTGGAACCATTTTTCCCACCTCTTTCTCCTCTAATTTACTCCATTTAAATCCTCAAATTGGTTAACAAGATCAACAAGATAGAAAATATAGCTCATTTATATTAGTAAATAGAAAGTATGCGACCTTGCTAACAGTAAATGCAATTCATAAAGTTTGACTATATTATATAGACCAAATTAAAAAATATTTAAATCCATATAAACGAGATTGAAACTTTAGTCAAAATCATATGGATGAGTTTGAAACCAATCTCAAATCATCATATGCACCAGAATTGTAATTTAATCTATATTTTATTACCTTTTCTAGTATTATCATTAATATCATAAGCGATTAAGATGATGAAATGTCAAGACCACGTCAATGAAGTTGGGATAATTGTATGTATTTATTAATTTTTCGTATTAATAATTTAATTCCTTTTGAAACAATATTATTCTCACAAATATTCTAAACTAATAACTCTGCCAACAAAATGTATACTCTATTTAGATTCTAAGCAAGTAACACAATTTTTGTTTACATAATATTTAGGAACGTAGTAGCATTGTACCCCGTTGGAGAAACATCATTCTAACTCAATACAACTAGAGTACATCTTCTATAATTAGACATAACACTCAAAGGCGCATTGATTCAAACCTAGGCCCTATACTCTAACCTTCCCTTTTGTTATTATTTCTTACTTAAATTAATGAGGAATCGTGATAGGGTAAATCTTTAGGGTATTATAGTCATTGACAATCCGTTTGTTTATTCTTTAACGAATTACTTTGATCAAAGCATGCCTCAATTTCAATGTGGTCCACATGAAGGTGGTACTTACTCTACAGTCTACAATATCATTAGGCTTGGTGATGGGAGATGTCGGTAGCAATTGCTTTGTCAAGATTGTATGACTTTAATTGGCAAGAACGAGATTCAAAAGAGGAAGAGAATGAGGGATTGAGGTTTGAGAGTAAGCGTTGTAAAAGAGGCTCATTTGCTTGTATCAAAGAGATCAGAGGTGAACATATAATCTTGACTAAGAAATTTGTATATGTGCACCGTTGGTTTTGAGAGTGGATTAGACCGCAATGTTGAACCGCCATAATTCTTCATCTGCTCGATCTTCTTGATTGACGATTCTTTGTTATTTCTATTGTTCATGCGTTGATAGTTAAAAATATTATGTTACGGCTATATTAAAATTCCCAAAATTTCTTCGATAAAAACTCCCATCGCTAATATATTTATGGAAAAAACAATACTTAGTTATTGATTGGTTAGTATATATGGATCATTATTACATCTATTCCCGGACCGAAATAGGAATATATACAATAAAGAAGTACAACAGAGATACAATGGAGAAGATTCTTTAATTTTTTCAAAAGATTAAATAGTCTTACAGAATTGTAAGGGTGATTAGCAGAAAAAAAAAATAAAAAATAAAAAATCACCAGATGAATAGCTAAGTATTATTTTTGTTAATATTATTAGTTTATAGTGTAAGTTTTAGAATATATGGAATGATAGACAGAGAAAAGGACGGCGTTTGCATGCGTTTTTTGTTTTCATTTGGAGTTGTACCTTTTTGTATGGAGCTTCCCTACGCTACAAAAAACAAATCTTTTCTTTAAACAAAATTATAAACGAATCCTAGGTTCCCATTCAAGTAGAAGCTACCGAATTCAATTTATTTTTACAGTTTACTGTTCATTCCCATGTTCCCATCTCTCTTTTTTGACCTATTTTTATAGGGGAGTCTTTAACTCAATGGATCTCCGATAACTCAACCTAGCTCGACTCCTGATTAGTGGTTTAAGAAAATAAGGAGGCTCACAGGAACCGTTATCGCAGGAGTAGGAACATGACAATTATTCCATATTTTACCACTAATATTTTCTTTTTCCTACTTTTGGATCTTGGAAACTACCATATATGGTCATGAATAAAACTCGAGTCATAATTTAAATATATTTAGCATAATATTTGATGCAACTTTCAAAATATTTAATATTTAACTATAATACCAATCATTAAATTAAGTGAGTCGACCATTAGAAATTTGTTTTTAGTTTGTTCTGAATATCGATAATGTTCTCCTTCTTGCAGATGTGGAACTATGTATGTTTCCTTAAAACAAAAGAAAGTATCATTGAATGGATGTATTTAAATAGTCATTTATTCATCTACTATCGACCACATCTAGAGTTTACATTCATGCAAATCAATTCATCTTCTTTAGAACAGTATACCGTTGGTTTGATAAAACTATAGTATGGATTATATTGTGGAATTATATTAGCACTAAGACGACCTTTCTATAGTTTCACATGATTATCTTGCGTCGTTAATTTTCATTGTTTTTTTTGTTTAGCATGCTAACACAGTTAAATTTGTTTATTTTTTGAGATGACGGCAATAAAGATCTTTTTTTTTCTCGTTATTGTTGATGTGAGATTATATTCGTATCGAGATGTAGATGTTTAATAATACGAATTTGTGTTAAATGAAACAAAAGTTTTAGAACTTTATAGCAATAGAAAGTTTATAATATTATAAACAGGTATTAGAGAGATCTAGATTAGATATGGCAAAGCACTTTAAAATTTGTTCACTTTGGACACGGCAAAGCCAGAGATAGCACGACACGATGATTATAATAATTGCAATTCTCAGAAGAAGAAAAAAAAGGTATAATGGAAAAAGGAAAAAGGAAAAACAGAAAAAAAGAAAAGAAAATGATGCGTTTAGTCAAAATTGGAATCTTGATCTGAGTTTGAGATTATGGGCCCACTTCCTCTCAGAATTTGCCACGTTTATTTCAGAATTAATTTATTCACTGTACTTCATTAATCATCAGAGTTGGCCAATAATGTCCGCTCTTCTGATAATAGCCTTTAATTATTTTCCCATCTGTACGGTACGGTCATTCTACAAAAATATCTTATTAATTTTGATTATTTTCTTTTGTAAGGCGAGATTTCATTATCGCTGAGTTAAATTTATTTCTGAAGATTTTTCTTAACTTAAGAATTAGGATAAAGGGGAAGAAAAATAATATATTCTTTCATTTTTGGGAATAAAATTGTGTGGATATGCTTTTCACTTGTACTACAAGCCATCTTTACCATCCAAGTCAAGGGTTTTTAAAGTGGTCCTTATTGCATGATAACAATACCACCTCCGACATTTTTATGGTCCTTTTTATTTACTTACCAAACATCAACAATAATTTTCTTCATCCTTGGTTGTATGTCTAATAAATGATTATGGTAATCCAACATATCTACCCATGCTATCCAATTTTTCTCTTTAAAAACTAACTGCTGCATAATCAAAAGCCTGAACTTTTTTACAGTAACGTCCTATCGTTAATTTAATGTAGTTTTAGAAGGCTAATACTAAGACTAGTGAAAGCACTTGAAGGGGAAAGAGTAAAAATTTAGTTGACCTACCGAATATGGGTTAGAATACAGAGTTTGTTTGGACTAGGGTATATGAACCTAATGGAAAAGATATCATCAGACCGCAAAGGCATGCAAAAGCAAAACATCTAACAAGATTTGAGAACTTCGAGTAAATATTTTTAATTACAAACTTCCTTTTCATACTCTAAAGTATTTTCATTTAGTCTCTAAACAAAGCCAAGATTTTAGTTAATAGACATGTTTTGTTTTTACTCTACGTTGATTAATTGGGGTTAAATTAATTACCTTCAATAGGAATATAATTCAAAGTTGGTGAAAATATAAATAGTTTGATGATTAAACGTTTATGATACACAATAAAATATTATAGCTAACGATAAATATATCTATTAGATTCAAAATTAAACATTCAGTGAGCATATAGTTATTAGAATATTTCAAAGTATATAAAGCACACAAACTTTAAAAATTCATAGACCTATTAGATGCATTTTAGATTACAAAGATTAAACATAAATCAACTTTTGAAACTTATAGATACAATTAAAGCTTACAAATTAAATAGGATACAATACCGAAAGTAGGTGTAGAGACTAAATTTTAAAAGTTGAAGAGAGAAAGTAGTGAACATAGTTAAATATTCTTCGAAAGAAAAGTACTTTTTTTTTTCTTTTAAAGAAAGAGAAATAGTTAGATATTTTATTTTGATAGCTTATAAATGATTAAGTTTACTCTAATTCATACATTCATCAGGTAGTTTAACCAATTTAATTTTAAGCAGATTAGGCATAATCTCTTCAAAGGGAGAGAGTGATTAAATATGTTATATGGGTTTGCGTCGTACGAGAAAGGATTACAAAAATGACATACAATGAACTTAACTCAGCATCTTTTGCCACCTCAAACTTTGGAGAGAAGATTTGATTTTGCTGTTTCAAATTTTGTATCTCATCTCCTCAGATTACGACAACTCACCAATCCTCTTTCTCCCCTTTTAATATTATCTTTCTTTCTTAAACCAATTTTTTTTTTTTTTCCTTCTCTCCTTTAATGTTTTTAATTTTAATTTCCCACATATTCATTTCAATTGGGTGGACGGCACCCAACACACTTGGCACTTCTTTACTCCAATTTTGACACAACTTTCACTATTGTTTCATATATTCATTGTTACATACTACCCTACTTAATTGGGTAAATGATTCATTTTTAATTTTTTTTTTATTTATGGTGTGAATCAAATTTAACTTTAAAATAGTGTTGATTTTGTAGGGTCGGAATATTTGTATCTTTATCCATATTCCATGGGGTGCGTATTCATGATATTTTAAGACATTTTTCTCTTTTTGTAAAAGTTGTGGATTTTCTTTAATTCTTGTGAGATTTGTTGACTAATTAATTTATCATGTGTACCTATTTTAATTTGCATCGCAGTTATAAATTAAATGAATTGGTTTATATGTTAGATTACTTTTAATTCCAAAAGCCATATTTGAATATTTCTTGATAAATTTGGCCCGGACAAATCTACAAAAAGATATAGTAATTTTATATATTGGACCATTGAATTTCGACATATTAGATTTCTCACAATTGTAAATGATATCGGTGGTCTCAATTTCAAATTTTCATCTTATTTATTCATGTATCTTAATAAGAAATCAACATCAAAATCAATATTGTTATTTAAATGAGTTGAACATCTCAATTTTATAGAGACGTTTTAAAAGTTTTCAAAAAAAATATAAAATTTGAAGGACATTATTAGAAGGAGTAAAAAATCAAGACATACATTATTTATTATTTATTATTATTATTTTAATAAAATATCAAATTTCAATTAACTTTGAAAATTTTATCACATGGGATACAATACTTACCATCCTTCCTTGTTGCACATTTCACGACCCGTTTTGCTTTTAATTTCACATAAAAAATCTTATATCAATGGAGATGTTGTCTCTCATTTATATATTATATATTATGATATTCTCTTTATTTAACCAATATGGGACTTTGGTTACATTCCCAACAGATTTTCATGCTATACTAAATTTGGGGAGGCAAGTTTCCTTATGTTTGCAATCCAAGTACTATCTTCACTAGTGATTCAATTTCATCACCAATCATCTTCATGGTCGTGTCAAATCAAATTCAATATGAAATTACCGCAAATTGAGATGATCAACAATACAGAATACGTAGATAATCAAGAAAAGCTAAAATAATTTTTATTTTAGAATTTGTAATTTGTAAAAATAGCCATGCGAACCATAATTTTATCACATATTCCATTAATAATTGTAATTACATATAAAATTTTAAAAGCTTTAATTGCATAGATCCGAGTTCCGGTCCAGAAGAATGGAAGAACAATCAAGGCCCAATAGGCCCATATCCAGTGCGCTATGGGTCATTTGATTCGAGCCGCGAAAGAATTCGTCTACCGGGAAAAATGGAGTGCGCCGGCAAGGGACGAGGAACTCGTTGTACGGGCCCGGCCAAACGACGCTGTGGTCGCTGCGGAGCCGTCGCTTATTGTTCAGTCGATCATCAGGTTCCTTTCTTGTTTAAAAGGCTTCCTGAAATTTTTCATATGAGTTCTGTTTTAAGTTTTAAGACGCCTTTTGACTGAGTAATTCCGAACTTGGTTATTCTCGGTTCATACGATATCATAGACTTGGAGAAGCTTTCATAGTTCGATATTCGCCCAAATTTGGGCAAGTTCTTCTTAGGTTTAGCTTAAATTGGTGATAGTTGCAATTGCACTTTGAATGACTTCTCATTTATGCTTCATCATCTTGTGAGATATGATGTTATTTTATTATGAGTCTAAGAACGAAGGAAATCAGCTTGAGGTTATATTATTTGCCATATTGAAAGTGAGGAGGATAGGAAATGCCACTGGAGCTGTAAAGTTACTTGACACTCTCCCTGTCGCACTGTTTCCTTCTAACACGGCGAAAGAGGAGTCATTAGTTTAACTTAATCTTACAGCTTGGTCAAATCTTTTCCTTGTTTCAAGCCATTACTCTATTTGACCTTTGCCCATAGGTTGAACATTGGAATGATCATAAAGACGAATGCAAAAGGTTTGAACAACAAATGGAAAGAGTAGATGTCTTGAATGAGTTTCCTTTCACATTTTCCGAGGAGGCGACTATACAGGTAACTATCTTCTAGTTAGGATATTGAATTACCCTATGCCTTCGGCCATAAAACTGATTTTACATGTTACTTTGAACATAATTGGTTGAATTTCTTTTTTTGTTGTTTTTGTTAAGTTGTGTCAAAAGCAGGAGAGCAGGTGTTCATTCTTGAACAAAAGGGCCATCCACAAAGTTGGAATGTGGTTCTACGAATGTCCTTGTGGGGAAAGGGAACCTGCTACATCTTTTAATTACACAAGGTCTCTCTCCGCTAGTTTTTCAATTTATTGAGAGACCTCTTACATTCACCGTTAAATCTTTCTACAATTTCTATTTCACTTGCAGATTAAATGATAGTTGGATTCTACCTAAAATTCTTTGTCCGTGTAGCGGTATTATCTCTCTTCTAGCTCTATACTGTGAAATTAATGCCCCTAGAAATAATCAAATAAACATGCAGAGACGCTATCTCCAATAACAAAACATTTACGCAGTTGGAAGGACTATTATGATTGGAGATGCATTCCCCTTCACTCTCCTGTTGCTCTGCTTCTTCATTGGGTATGTTAAACTAAGTAATTAAGTTAGTTAGCTTCATATTCAGTCAAATATCCTCATATAATCTTCTCACGGATTTTTACGAAGTCGAAACTTATGGTTCAAATATGATTTTTCATATTTGCATCTTGTTCAATCTTCTGGATCCCATTTAGTCTAAGATTCCAAGCAAGAAACTTCCTTTTGTGTTTTGGCAGTTTTCCATTCAGTAATGTGGGCTAACAGCCTTACACTAACATATGCGGGGTTTGAAATTATCTAAAAGTTCCATATGAAAAAGTTCCATATGAAATGACGTAAAATAATTGGACTAAATTATTGGCATGAACCTAAATACATTACCTGAAGAAATGCTGAATTCTTTTTAAGAATACTGATTATATAATCAACATTTACGTGTTGTCTGTCTTGTAATTCAGCCACTTACAATAAGGCATGCTATGCAAACCGCTGGTTTGGAGCCCATGACTCCAGAATTTGGTGACACATTATGCATACACTATCTAGGTATGGTTTACCTCCAAGTTTCTTTTTGATATCCAGCTTATAATTTGATGCTTTTTTCCTTTGAAGATACTAGCCATAAGAAATGACTTTGGCTATATAACCATACTGGATATCTAATTATATGCTTCTCTCATACGAACACACCGAGCGTAACATGTGACTTTGGTTATATATGTTTTTTGATTTTTTTTGCAAGACATAAAATAGTTCTTGATGTGACTGAATTAAAGAATACCAACTTTTCTGTATTGGAACTTTTAGAGCGCACCATACACTGGACACTGAAGATGCTCTAAAGACACGTTGCTTTAATGGGAAACCATTCTTAATGATAGTTTTCAGGTTCTCCATTATATAAGATATTTTAAGTGACGAAGGATGCAGATCTAATTGAACTGGGAGAACTGATGTTAATTGCCGACAATATATTGGAGAACCATTTTTTTATATTTTTATTTTTTCCCCTTAAAAAATGGTCCTCAATATTACGCTTCACTTCTCCAGATTGGACTAGGAATGCTTTCTTCAATATATCCCAATTCATCAATAGCATTGTTTTAATTAGAAAATAATGTATTCACGCAGTGGTGTGTTCCAAAGAAGATTAAGTTTTTTGGGTGGCAAGTCTTACTTGGTAAAGTCAATACTTTGGATCGGACTCAAAGGTTGTCTTCCTTTTGCCTGGGCCCGCAGTGGTGTGTTCTGTGTAGGAATGCCGCTGAAGATCTTGAGCATTTGTTGTGGACTTGTCAGTTTGCGCAGGAGTTATGGTGTCGTTTTTTTAGAGGTTTTGGTGTTGCTTGGGTTCGTTCCAGAGATTGCAAGGCGATGATGGAGGAAGTGTTGTTATTCCCCCCCTTTCATGATAGAGGCCGCTTTCTCTGGCAAGCGTGCTTTCTGGCTCCCTTATGGGGTATCTGGCTGGAGAGGAACAATAGGTTGTTTAGGGGTGTGGAGAAATATGTGGATTATGTTTGGGACCTCATTAGGTTTAATACTTCCTTATGGGTTTCGGCCACTAAGGCCTTTTGTAATTATCCGTTAGGTCTTAATTCTTTTGGATTGGAGCCCGTTCTTATAAGGGTTTCCTTTGCCGGGCTGTTTTTTTTGTTTGCCCTTTTTGTGTATCTTCTTTTTTCATTTCTCTCAATGAAAGTGCAGTTTCTCATTAAAAAAAAAAATTTAGAGAAAATAATGTATTCACGGGGTCCTTTTTTGCTGGAATTTAGAACACCCACAGAAATAGTGGAGACCAAGAATTGTAAATATATTTTTAATATTGCAGTGCCAAAATATTAGTACATATGTCTCTCCAGTGGGGATGTAGGGCATTATGGAATCTAAATAATATGAATGATTGCAGGAAGAGGCCAGTGCCCTTCTTTAACTACAGGCACAATATGTGGATTAAACAAACCAACTCTTATTGAAAGATTCTTACCCCTTCAAGTGACTGCATTAACCAACAAACAAAAGAGTAATTCTTTACACTCCTTTTACGTTTCCTGGAGGATTGCTCTGATCCTTGCTAAAATTACCATGGTCATGTCATCATTGCTGTTAGCCTTATAGCATATTTTTATGACATTTATATGCCGTATATTGGAATGAAAACATATGATAAAGTTGATATAAATGCTGTTTCTTTGTGATAAGTCCGTACTATCCTTCTAATGATTTTCATGTTTGGTTGTTCCCCCGGGTATGCCACTTAAGCTTGAGGTTTTTTCTCTTTCAACTTTTTTCATCAAGATGAGATGCTTTTGTGCACATTTTATGAATGTTTTCTGTTAGTTAAAAAAATCTTACTTTATGATGCTATTAAGTATTAAGTGATTCTCATACATATACACTAGTAATCCTGTTATATTTCATATTTAATATCATCTTTTGGGCTCAATGCATCAGGGCCTGAGAAGGAGCTTCTACAGCTTCCTGTCTTTGCTGAGTTGCTTGCACTTTTCCCTGGGGTGACATTACACATAGCATTTGTTGGGCCTAGCATTCCCGAAGAAATGTAAGTTGTTTGTCTCGAGGACAGGATGGATTCGAACATGTTACATTGCAATTCAGAAAGATTGAAGACTTGGTCTTTTCCCACATCTTTGCTGTGTCTTGGGCTATTAACTATCAATTATGGAACACTTCACGATATCTATGACTATTTATTTGTGCTTTGGGATTGCTAGGAACAGTGAAACCATTGACCTTTGCAGTTATGCTAAGTGCCTTCAGATGGATTGCATTTGCAAAGATGTCGACAGGGATGTATATTCTAATAAACGTCCAAGGTTGACATTGAAGCTTTGGAGAGGGCTTTACCATGATTGTTACAAAGACATTACCAAAGTTAGTTTCTTTCTCCGACTCCCTCCCAGAAGAAAACTAACTTTTATGTTCCATTTTTTTCTTTCACGCTCATTTTTCATCTTGCATGATTACTTGGTTATTTCTCTCTACTTTTCTCGGGACAGGATTATTATCCTCATTTAATCATTGCTCCAAATGCTGGTATTGCTGCCTATCCCAGTTGGCTACCTACCATTGTATGTCGATAATCTTGCCTAACTACCTTATGACTATGCATGCAGTAATTTTAAAATTCAAGGCTTATTCTTATGCTCGTCTTCTTTTCTACTCATCACCGACAGCATAGTTATTTGGAATTGAATGAATGCAACAGGAACTAATTAAGGAGATCAATGTTCCGGCAATATTTTCTGATTTCTGTGAAGAGGCTTGCCATCTTGGAGCTTCTTGTTTGAGCAGTGTTATAGGCCACTCCATTCCTTTCCCGGTGTGCCCACCATTGCCCCCTCTTTCAATATCAAGAACACTATCTACTTATTTTTGTTTGTTTTCACTAAATATCCTTCCCCCTTGCAGATTCAATTAAACCCATTCCGGCAACCAATAGCTATGGAAGACACCGCTCTGTTTCTTCCTTGCTACTCCAACTGCTTCCTCTACGGTTTTTGAATCTCCCAAAACCACCAGTTTTGCTCCATCTTGCAGAGGTAAATCAAGTGGTTGCTTGTTTATTAAAGTTTGTCTTCAATCGTCAATACATCTCCAAGGTCTTTGCCTATATAATTAATAATATATTAGCAGCCATGTGTTGTATTGTATGATTGACAGTTTTTTGGATTAAATTTTTTAGTCCAAGAATAGATGCTTACGGACTTGATCAATAGTCATGCCTTTAGGAATGAGTGCCATTTCTCCTTTATTTTTATTATTTTTTAATGTTGAACTAACGAACAGTATATAATATTACTATATATAGCATTTCTTTAATAATTGACCATGTCGACTTGAAGCCAACTCTTGGGCGGTTTCGAGAAATGCCCATTCTTCCTTTGGAAGTCAACGTTCATGAATATCTTTGAAGCCTATGATAATTTCTATTAAAGTCAATGAAATATGGATCCAATATTCCAAAGATTCTTTTTTTAATATATGTATATATTTTATCATGGACTTTTTTTATGCTTAAGTGATGAATTTTTTCCCTCCATGATTGGATGAATGTGAATTGAGATATGAGAGTAGTCTGGGATTAAATCCTTACCTTCTAATATTTCTTTTAATGAACTCACGTTTATTTGTTTGTTTGTTTTTTTTTTTGGGGTTAAAACAATGAACTCTCACCTTATTATTGTTATCTTAATCGACATTGAAGATGAAACTATACATTCATTTTACTTTTATTACCCTTTTCCCAACCATATGGAAAAATAAATTGTGGCTTAGCTTTATTTATGGGTCTCCATTGATGGCGCCTGTCCTATTTTCAAGCTATTGCCATTTATCTCCATTTTTGAATTGGTTGCATAAAACACCCAGAAACCAGTGCTGTATGTAAATTACAAGACTGCTCTTTTATCAGTCAATTTTTAAATTTTGTTTGGAGCTCCTTAATTTTTTCCATTCCTTCTCAGAAAATTTCAAATAATATCTGGTTTATGTGGTTTGCCGTTGGAATAAACGAAGAACCATAACACAATGAGTAAATATACTCTCTTTATATAATTAATTTGGACATCTTCGTTCACAATATATTTATTGTTAAAATCTGATTTAGTTAAAGTTGTATGGACTAAAATAAGTATTTTAAAATTTCAAGATAAAAATTTGAAGGATAAAGTCATGGAATTAAATATCTGTTTTCGACACTTTAACATATCTATCGATATTTTCATATATCATCAACATCGACATGTGGGATAAATTGATATTTCCATCCAATTATAAAATAATATGAAAAATATCAATAAAATGTCACTAATATTATTATAAATAGATAAATATTAATACTAATCGTTTTTAATTTATTTATAAATAGAGAATATTTATTTATTAATTTAAATATTTTTTACGAATTTTAATTTATATAATTTTTACAGAAATATCCCTCTAAACCTCGGGTAAAATAGATATTTGAGAAGTTTGAAAATCATATATTAAAATGGAATGTTTCCGAATATCTGTTGGGTATTGCTTCGCCTTCCGGACTCGTGAGAGTTACTCGCGCGTCCGTCCTTGACCAACCCAATCCTCAATCGGATCTTTGGATGAAGATCAATTACTCCTAAACCCGATTTCCCAAACTCAATTCTTCATGGATTTCCCCAATAAACATCATTCTTGACTGTTTCCAAATGCTCGATTATTCCTAGGGTTCGGTTCCCTTCTCTGTAACTTTAATCCCAAATTTCGCTTCGAGCTTGGTCCAGATTCCTGAAGATACCAAATCCATGTCTTTTTCTTTACGATCAATATGGGTATTGGTTCTTTGCTCTTTAGCGTTAGGTTTCGGTGCGAATTTGGGTCGGGCTCTGAAGTTGCCCTTCAGGGTCAACGATGTGCTTCCGGTTCTCCCGCGGCAGATATCGTGGCCGGTGCTCAATAATCTCCACACTGCCGTGGATTTGTTGCCAGCTTATGTTGGGTCCGTGACTCCCAGTAATGGCACAATCGAGTGGAAAGGAGCTTGCTTTTACACTAACGAAGCTCGGATTGAGTTTACTGAAGGCGATAGAGGCTTGGGAGGCGGCCTTCTCCATCTCACGGTTTGATCCTTTTGTTCTTTTACTTTTATCCTTCTGTATGTATTACCATATTATACAACGACCGCGAGTTTGCCTGTCCAATCTGCATTTTTCAATTAAAGCTTAAACTCGATGCCTAAGCCTTGGGCTCCCCTTGGATGGTTATTTTCCAAGCAACTTGGATTAGTTTGTATACCAAATTGTTATAGTTTCGACGTTTATGCAATATTTCTAGTTGCATTTAATCAAATTCTACTTTCACGGGGGTAGACGGCCTAGAGTTTTTGCTGTTTATGACTTCGTATTAGTGGTTTGTGGAAGCTTAGTATTTTTCAAAAAGCTTTTGACTGATCAGCTATAATAAGTTTAGACTTACGAGACTATAGAACCTATATTATGACTTATATGTCCTTGTTAATTTCTTCCCCCCACTTTGTAGACATCTGCAGCACACAGCTGGACTTGTATGGATCTATATGTTTTTGCAACTCCCTACAGGGTTACATGGGACTACTATTTCTCTTCACGGGAGCACACATTGAAGTTTGAGTCATGGGAAGAACCTGCGGAGTTGGAATATGTATGTTTCCATGTTCATTTTTCATTATCTAATGCTCTAAAACCTTGTCGCATATTGCTAACTGTGACAGCCGACACTTGAGCAGGTAAAGCAGCATGGGATTTCTGTTTTTCTTATGCCGTCTGGGATGTTGGGAACTCTCCTCTCTTTGGTAGATGTGTTGCCTCTGTTTTCCAATACCATATGGGGCCAAAATGCAAATTTAGCTTTTCTTAAGAAGCACATGGGTGCTAAATTTAGAAAGCGATCCCAGCCTTGGCAAGCAACCATAAATCCAGATGATGTTCATTCTGGTGATTTTTTAGCAGTGTCAAAGATACGTGGACGGTGGGGAGGCTTTGAAACATTAGAAAAGTGGGTAACGGGTGCTTTTGCTGGCCATACAGCAGTTTGCTTGAAGGATGAAATGGGTAATCTTTGGGTTGGTGAATCAGGACACGAGAATGAGAAGGTATGAAAACTTCATCTGGCAGCTTATTTAGTTCAAATGCATGTGACTATGAGAAGCAAATAAATGGCGCTTGAGCTTTTAATTCAAGGGGAAGTTTCTCATGTGTGTAATAGGGTGAAGAAATTATTGTGGTGATTCCATGGGATGAATGGTGGGAGTTATCACTCAAGGATAACTCAAATCCACAAATAGCATTGCTTCCTTTACATCCAGAAATTCGTGCAAAATTCAACTCTACTGCAGCGTGGGAATATGCCCGAAGCATGTCTGGGAAGCCATATGGTTATCACAACATGATTTTTAGTTGGATTGATACCGTAACTGACAACTTTCCTCCTCCTCTTGATGCTCACTTGGTAGGTTTTCGTTTTCTTTCCCTCCTGTAATGTTTCTGTGGTAGTGAAGCTTTTGTTTTATCATCAGTGCTCACACACTTCTGCTCATACTTTCATCAGTTCACAGTTCTATTCTTTGTAGCTTTTAGATGTGTGAAATGCATTGATTCGTGTTGCACGGGACATGGATTAGGATATTATATATGTGTGTGTCAGTTATGCATGCATGCAGCACTATGTATCTGCGTAAATATGATGTGCATACACATCTATGTAGGCATGTTTAAAAAATCCTTTCAAGTAAGCTTCTTGCTGACAACTTCTCGTTTTCAGGTTATTTCTGTCATGTCTATGTGGACTAGGTTGCAGCCAGCATATGCTGCAAACATGTGGAATGAGGCTCTGAACAAGCGGCTAGGTACTGAGGTATGTCAGCAATCTTGACCCATTTTATGTTGATAAATAGAGATATGGAGAAAATTTTCAGCACAAAGAATTTTAAGGTTAGAAGAACTTAATAGGAAAAAAAGGAACCTTTTTACCCCCAAAAAGACTACTATTCAAGTGGAAATGAAACAACTCTCCTAGTACTATTCAAACCTTTGATAAGATAGTTAATCGTCAACTGCAACTGCCCCACTACTGGCTGTTGAGAATAAGGAAAAATAATTAAATTCCTGTTCACAACCCAGGACCAATATGAGAATCCCAGAACTTCTCCCGGGTGACTCCATTCCATGCCTTATTTTGTGGAGAGCCTGAAAGTAGCAGCTCTATTTCATTGGATTCAATCCATAATTATGGACTACTCATAGATGAACCGAGGGAATGGGGAAATCTTCACGGATCTGTGGGACCCACCTGATTGTAGTTGGAAATCCCTGATTTAGATAGGCTTGGTGACCGGGACAGAAGTAAAAACTTTGTGATTTAGTTTCGGGGATGAGAAATTCATTGCGCACCATGAGCCTGATCCCACCCCTATCCCCAAATTAAGCATTAAATATTTTAAAGATTAACCATTTAAACTAATATGAAATAAATCATCTTGAATGCTACTCTTGTATTCAAATTGCAAATTACTGAAACTGGTCGACTTCAATGCATCTGCAAATATACCTCCTTTATCGCATTTTGGGTACAAGCATGGAAGATTTTACAGATAGATCAGGGCATGACAGGTCATATGTCCGTTTCAAAGTTTGAGAACTTCTTTGTTAACAGTTGAGGGACAAATGTTCAAAAGATTCCATTAGCATGTTCTTTATGAAAACTTCTCATTCATATATGATTACTTAGATTACTAACTTCCTCTGTTTCATTAAGGATTTGGACTTGCACGATATCCTAGTCGAGACTGAAAAGCGAGGAATTCCTTTTGATCTACTGCTTACGATTCCGGAACAAGATGAATGGGTCTACAGTGATGGGAAATCAACGACATGCGTTGCCTTTATCCTTGCAATGTATAAGGAGGCTGGAATATTTGGTCCTATAACCAGCACCATTCAAGTAACAGAGTTCACTGTATGTCTCAAAATTCTTGAACATGTATCAACTCATGATCTTGACTTGCCTTTTCCTATACTGTTTTATCTGAACATTAAATTCTGTTGTTTTGCAGATTCGGGATGCATATATGCTGAGGATTTTCGAGGACAACCAAACGCGCCTCCCAAGTTGGTGCAACAATGAAAGTGATAAGCTTCCGTTTTGCCAGATTCTCGGTGAGTACAAAATGGAACTTCCTCAGTACAATTCCTTAAAACCTTATGCCAATATGAATGAAAATTGCCCCACCCTACCCCCTATATATGAACGACCCATTCAATGTTAAGCCCGCCTTTGCTCATTCTCTACAATGATTATGTAAACCATGTAAACATGGCATCGAAGTCTGAGATCATTCGTTAAAACATCCGATAAAAAGTGTTTGAAACCTACTATCTGCTGCTACTTTTCCACGGGAGACATTCTGTATTTGTACATAACTTTAGAAGAAACGTTGTTATGGTATTTAAAAGACTGGGTGTTGATTCATTTTCTGTTTGCACAACTTCAGAAACCTATGCCTATCCACCTAGTCGAATTGGGTCGTTTCTCACCTTAAAATAGTGGGGTTTTCCTCCATTTTTGCTCATACTGCATTCAAAATTTTGCCAAAGACGCGAGTTCAAGATTTCATGCTCAGATAACTTCATCTGTATTCTGTAGTGAATTGATGTTACATTTTCGGTTTCGGCTGTTTGTCTTTCTTTCCCATTGAGGCACAGTTTGAGCAACAAGCTGTTCTTAATGAAATAGAGAGGAAGATATAACGGACAACCAAACCAATCATAGGGAGGTTAAAATATTTAGCATCGTACCAGATTGTTCGACTTCTACGGCGTTGTTCATTATTTTATTGTCTAAACGAAGGTTCCTTTTGACACCTTCGTTGAAGAAGCCTGCCAAGCTTTCTATCTTAAGACTCATTTGTCTTTGGTGACGCTGCATTTGGACCCAACAGCCACTTTGAAAACCTACCTTAAAAATTTCTTTCTTTTTTCCAAGACTGAGACCATTTTATCATATATTTTATAGAGATCTGAACACGAACCTCAGAGTGGGCGACAAGTATAAACAACTTGGTTCTGCAGTAAACCAAACCAGCAACTAAACAACTTGGCTTCGTCTTCAAATCAAAATCTTCTTGCTTGAAATTCCACTTCAATTATTTAATTAAAACCATCCATTTTCTTCCAAATTGCACGGTCATAAAGCATAGTTCATATGAATTGGTAGCTATTTGGAGTTGGTAGTACAGTTTAGCCATCTCATATGAATGGTATGACTAGCATTGTTCGAGTTTGTCACAATTTTGACAGTGTAGAACAACTATCATCTTATCGACACATTTTAAAGTTCATAGATTTATTAGATATAATTTTGAAACTTTGGACCAAGCTTGTAATTTGACTTTGATATTACTCCAACAAAAATTTATCTCCTCCACTCAGAGAAAAACTTATGGTAAACATTTTTCTTTCGGAATGTGAACAACCATATGCAACCCCCACCAACCTTGACCTCAATTGATTCTCAAGATCTTTTAATCATTATTCATTATTTTTATTTTTATTTTATATCGATAAAAAACGATTAATGACTTATATAAGATTTATGGCTCAGACAAATAAATTATTTTTAAAAAAAATCTCTATTTTTCTTTCTTTAAGCTTTAAATATTGAGAAATCCTAAAAAATGGCTACATACATGATATCATAATGAAAAATGATATATCACCATACTTGGTAGAACATATCATGTCCATATTACCCTTGCATCATTTCTTCATTTAGCAAAATTTCTACATTGTAAAGCTACCAAATCTACATTATCAAACAACTAAATCTACCTATATCATTTAAACATTTTAAAAATATTATTAATTTGTCTCCAACATATAATCTAATTAAAATATATAACAAACCTAACTAATTGGGTAGTAAATTCTGTTGCAATCACATCTTCTAAATATTCTTACACTCATCAATCCTCATTTTTTATCAACCCAACAATCTCAAGTTCCTTGAGACATGGAGGGATCAACAAATCGAGCATTGTAAACTTCGAGTCTCCGATTCCGTGATCGAAATTTATCTGGTAAGCATTTAGATTATAAGAAGAATTCAACTCAACAATACAAGAACTGAAGGTTTTTTTCTTCTCCTTGATAGTTTTCTGCCACAAAATATGTCATCCAAACCGTTTGTTGTCATATTCATTCGAAGTGAAGCTCTACCCTAGCTTGATTCTTTGGATGTGCAGATTGTGTCATTTGAATCCCATTTTAATTTGTGCATTTGAGTCCTAATTTGCAAAAACTAGAAGCAAACATTGGAATAATCGATATTTAAGGTAATATAATTATTGAGAGTTGAGAGAAAGTAGTAGAAGATAGGGAAGATGATTGGAAAGGAAAATGAGTCTCCTTCCTCATGAGTCATTATAGTCATATAATGAGGAGTCATATGATCTCATCTCGTTTTTTGTAGCCAAGAAAAAATGTATCTTTATTTACTCTATCTTTATTCTGTCTAACACATATTTTTTTTTATTTCTGTCTATACACTTATTTACCCTATATTAGATAGAGATTATCTTTAACCATGGTAAAAACTAAGTAATGAATGGTGCAAGCAAGTCACTCATTACAATGTAAGTAAACTATTTTCAGTACTACGTAAGTATTATTATATACGACGTATGAATAAGAAAATACCTTAGCTTCATCCTCTTCCAGGTGCTTCACCACGTTTCTATTTTGTCATTACCTTTATTTGTAACCTTTTTTGTATGTTCTTTTTTGATCGATTACGTTTTTTTGGCAAGAATGAGACGGTTCGCGAGTTTGGTATTAATTTTCGTGTCTCCCAATCTAGCTACCCCCTCCATAGTTTTAAAAACAGTATTCAATCTTATTTTTTCTACTCATTTTCCACTTTTATTTACGTTTTATTAGGTCATATATTTTTCATATTTTTCTACCTTTTATATATATTTTTTCAAATCATTCATTTAACCGATTTTATTTTTGAAATTTTGAAATTTCTAAATCTAGATTTTATTTTTGAAAATTTTGAACTTTAATTCACTATTTTATTTCCTAAAATTAAGCTATAGCAAAAAGTTGTTCCAAGCTTATTTTTGCCACAAAATTTAAGGGGTAATGGTAGGATAATTTAACTGGGACGATATATTTGTCTATATTAAATTTTAGCATTGAAGTATAACTGATAGCCATTTTTGTGATATTGGATACTTTTGACCCTTTTTCAAGTGGAACTATTTAATATAGCCATTGCTCTAGTTGCCCCTTAAATATTTACCCTTTTTAAGTGAAAACCGATTCCCGCAACCAGTCCTTCATGGTTCTGCCCACGCCTTTGATTTTTGAGTGGATGAACGTTCTAGAAGCAATTTTAGAAAGAAAAAAAATTATATATATATATATATATATATATATATATATATATTTGAAGCAATATTTAAATTAAAAAAAAAGAAGAGAGAATCAATTTTCTATTAGTATACCCAAAAAAGCACCCATATTCGTTGTAAGTTTCCCCATTCGATATTCAAGATAACTCCATCCACGAAAAGATAGAACAAGGGAGAGATAAAAAAGAGAGAGATCTTTCATCTTATGCTTCAATCAAAGGCATCTTATTAAAGAGAGATAATTTTGTTTTCTTTTGTAAAATAAGATCAACCGCATTCCACTCTATCAAAACCCAATTCAAATAAATAAATAGAAATTAACTCAAAATAAAATAATGTTTAAATTGGGATAAACGTTTTTGTTTTCCAACTCCCCACCGAGAGCTTTGATTTTTCAAGCTCTCAATTCAAGTAGTCTTAAACATTGGGTTTTGGGAAATGGAATATCTGAGACAAGAAATTGCATGGAAAGAGGAATGATTAATTAGTGGGATTCTGTTCAATCGTCCAAAATAAGAAGAAAAGAAAAAGTTTTATGTGAAATTAAATATTAGTTTAAAGAAAAGAAGTAATGGATATGGAGAGACGAAACCATATAGAGGCTTCTAATCAACTTCCCTTGTCTTTGTCTCTCACCTGACTCCGATCACTTGAAAGATCATCAATTTTGAAAAACTAAACCCTAATCTTCCTTTGTCTTCACAAATTTCAAATTGAAAAATACTGTATTTCGTTTCGGAAAGTCAAGATGCCAACAGAGAATCAAGTATTCTTCTTTTCAACCTGCATGAATGCTTATCATTAAAGATGTAGGAATGGTAGAACATGGGTCGGGTCATATTATCTGATATTTCAATCAAAACCCATATTAGAAATGAAATGAAAATTGAGGTAAAATGAAATGAATTATATTCAATCAATCAAACCAACCCCACCCACTACCATATATATTGATATTGAATTATTGGTGATCCATTTATATCTATCTTTTTCCTTTCCTCAATTTTAATATATTCCACATGTTGTGATAGTGAAATATTGCTTCATGACAGCATGCCTACTTGGAAACATTTTTCTCCAAAAGTAGGAATTTTTAGACAATGGAATACTTGGAAAATCCAACAGTTTCCAACAAGCCCTACAAACTGGGCCCCAGAAACAACACGTGTCCAACCACAATTGTTATAGCTTAATTAATTATAATTTATTATTTATGTGTGCCTCATTCATAGGATAATATTAACTGAAGATAGACCAAAAAAGAAAAAAAAAAAAAACATATGCTTTTGGAGGTGATGATAAAAATTAAATTAAATTAAAATTGAGGGCTTTGCCTGCTCTAAGAAGATATGCCCAGATCTCATCTTAGACTTTATTATTATTATTTTTTTTTTCTTGTCACAAGTATATATGCTTACATCATTCTCCACTTCTTAATATTCCTTTAATTTGTTTGGGCTTTGCCAACTACCTCTCTAATTAACTTTTTTCCCTTTGTCATTTTGGTCAACATTCATCAAAATCTTTGTTTTATTTATTTATTTTTTAATTTTATTTTAATTGTGCTTCGCCTGGCTGGACGATAATCACAAACCAATATGTAATTAACCAAATTAATTAAACCCACCCTTCACTTCATTGCTCAATCCTTAATTTTCTATATTCTTTTTATTAATAATTTAACATTTGTTCTATAGACTGTACTAGATGGGACTTCCCACCGACACCCCCTTAAATATTTCCCCGAAAAGAGTTCACTTTTAAATTTGTTCCACATCCTCTCCTTTTAAAATTTACTCTCACTGGACATGTCATGTCATTGATTCATTAATAGGTAAAAATTACATAATTTTTCAATAATTATATATCAAAGTTTGGAGACCAAGAGTATGAAAACAGAAATATAAAAATTGAGGGATTAAATGAAAATATAATTGTTTAATATAAAATATTTTTAGTTAAAAAATTATTTTCAAAATTTCCAGAGAGATATTGATTGAATTCATTTGATTTAGTAAATGTGAAAATAACACACAAAATACAAATTATCTACCAAACGTGCCCTAAATTTAGGATTGGTAATGAAAATATGGTTTGAAAACAAGCTCCCAAATAAGAACTTTACTTTTTAGAAAAATACAAAGAATCCAATGAACTATTAATATTGGGTGGTGGTTTTAGTTATCCATTGCAGCTCAGCTCTTTCCTTGAAGGTGATTACATCCCCCACCTTCTTTGACTTTTCGTCTATGTTGCTTTGCTAATATTAATTAATTAAGCTAATCTTCTCTTTGAAGCATTCGAATATTTGTTTTGTTTTGTTTAAACAAAACCCATAAGTGCTGCCTAAAATAATTGCATTCATTGATAATTTTTCTATATTAATTAAACTTT
>NW_019104561.1:294118-310828 GCF_001995035.1 Momordica charantia | reverse complement strand
TTTATCGAAAACTCCCAAATGTAAATATATCACCAGTCTTTTCAAACTTTATTTCCTCGAGAAATGAGGTTTTTTTTTTCTTTTTAATTATGGAGATGAAATTAAAAGCCATTGATATATCATTTATCTTTCCCCTGCAAATAGTAATGCTGGATATATTTATATATAGAAGTTAGTAAATATATTTTTAGGCATTCCTTTAGCATTTTGTTGAAGCAAGAAATTCCCAAAATTTAACGACTCTTATGACAGTCTCACATTTAATCTATTAGCCATTTGGAGAGTTTCAGTATAAATATTTTTCCAAATAACACATTCTGAATTATTTTTTCTCCCAAAAAATGAAGCTAAAATTTAACCATGAGAATGTACATTCATAATCATCATACTCTAATCCCCGCAATTAAAAATTTAACTTTGGATGCAATATAAATAATCTATAAAGATTAAAAGTCTCTTTCGTTTTCATTGTTTAGACCATTTGTCATCTATACAAAATAAGAACCATATTATTATTTCTCTGCTGTTCATGCCAGAGCGCTCTCTTTTGCAGAACCTGCAAAAGTATGATAGATATATATATATATCAGCTTCCATAATCACTCAATGGGAATTCAGTGTTTTCTACATTCACCCTGGAGTTCTTTCTACTATCATATATTTTCAGATTGTGGCTAGTAGAGATCAAACTTACCTTGTTTTTTAAGCTTGTTTCGGAAGCTCCGTTTCCTGCTAAATGCTGCCTCCTGCACCGAAAAAGATAACGAAGAGAAGTTAAAACTTGACCACTGAAGAAAATTCAAGGAATTGGATCCATAAAGGAACCAATATAGCAGCAGTGAGAAGTGACTAGTAACTAGTAAAGTGAAGCAAATTCTATGTAGATATGGTCTGGGACTGGAAGACAATGATATTATGTCCTCTGGTTGTATTGGAAAAGTTAAGTTGAATAGCATCTCTGCTCGAGGCGTTAAAGGTAGAGTCGTAGAGAAGGAGGTTATTATCAGAGTGAGAAGTAGTAGTCAGTCTGACAATTACCACGGGTTGAGACAAGTTTTCTGCTCGGCGAACTGCAGCAACGAGATCGCGGTTAGCTTTAGTGTACAGGCTAGTGACAAGTCCATATTGACCAGCTCTACCAGTTCTACCAATCCTATGTAGAAAATCTACCGCAGAAGTTGCAAAGTCCGCCTGAAAAAGGGAAAAAAAAAATCTAGAGTCGTAAGGCCATACTGTGCAAAGTATTTGTCATTGTAAAATAATCAAAACAGCAACCCACTAATTTTGGTATTACATGAATCCTTTAGTTCATTCTTGAATCCCAAATCATAGATCCGGAGATGCTATAGGCATCAGATGAAAATATTTATTAAAAGAGAAGCACCTGAATGACATGGGATACGTTTGGAATATCCACACCTCTGGCTGCAGCATCAGTGCAAACAAATACACCACCTTTCTCTCTGAAATCAGCTAAGATCTTTGAGCGCTCCTCCAAACTGCGGTCCTTGTGGTAACGGAAACATTCGATACCGGCCCTCAGCAATACATTGTCCACTGCTTCGACGGTTTCAACTGTGTTTGCAAACACCATAGTTCGGATGGCACCACCATCAGGATTCCTCTGTTTTGATTTAGGTTGATTCACGGCCTTGATGAGTTCATCTACCTGATTATCAAGTGACACTTCAACCCACCTCTGCTCCAATCTAAACTAGAATATAGAGAGTAAATTATTCACCTTAATATGCAGCCAATTGCAAAAATGGCAAAAAGGAAAACTTTTAGTGAAGTTTGTAAAAGCATACAAATAATTTCAAAAACCCAAGAACAAAGAAAGAAGGTTATAGTTATACAGTATAGCTTGGACAGGACTTCTGAACTGGCACTATATCAAAGCATTCCAAGCTACCCAAGTGTTAACTCATCGTCTCAGGTAGTCAGCTTATACATGACCATTTTAAATTTTTTATAGGAAGGACAGTGAAACTTTAATTAACTGAGAAAAAGGATCTGCTAGAGCACAGAAATTGTGATTCACACAGTTATATATAGCCCTTTGAGAAAAAACCCTATGAATTTCACATGTGATCACGACCAGACTTGGGCAGTACCTGGGACTGTGGCAGTGTAGGTATTTCCCACTAACCCAGCTAGCATCTGGGAACATTTTTCGCAGCACTGCACCGGCAGTCTTTTTCCCATTCACAGGAAGAGTTGCAGCAACAAAAATGTATTGTTTACTACGCTCATAAAATTTTCGCACTCTTCTCCAGTCTTTTACTCTCCCAGACACACTTTCGGTTTGCTCCTGTATGTCGTTGGAATCAACATCTTCCTCATAACTTTCTTCCCCTTCCCCATCCTCTTCCCCCTCAGAGATGGTTTCAGTTTGCAAGTCATTCTCATCCTGTAAAATAAGCTCTGATGAAGGGTCAGCTTCTAATTCCACGAGCCTCTTTGGAGATTCTTTTGAGCGAGACAATAGTTTTTCTTCAAACCGGAGCAAGTTTATCAGACGGATGACCTTATTCTGGAAGCTGCCAACAAGAAGCATATCTGCTTCATCAAAAACCTGCAGCAGTGTCAAATGGAGCAAGTGAATAAAAAATTACATCATGCAACTTAAAAAATACTTTTAAGATTGAAATGAGAGAAATATACCACGTGCTTCACAGCGCGAAGAAAATCCAAACGACGACTCCTGTTTGGTTCAATATAATTGAGAAGAGCCGCTGGAGTCGATACAATAATATCTGGCTCATGAATTGGCCAACCCTGTTATCACATTTCACAGTCAAGATAGATACTTATCACCATGGTCAAAGTAGTAAGATGCATTCACATTCCTTAAGAAAGTGAATCACTAGGCTTGTATAACTAAATTTAGATCAGTCATACATTATCTTGAACAATATTTTTTACCTGTCTGCCACAGACAGCTGTAACTCTGAGAAGCGATTTTCCATGTTCGTCGCAAAGCGTATTAGCCATTTGAACCACTTGCTCACACAACATTACATTTGGACAAAGAACAAGAGAAAGCTTATTAAACGAAGCCAAGTCTTGGTCGCTACCAGTCAACTTGTTATCACCATGTTCACTGCATATCCTATTGATTAGAGGTACCAGATAACCATGTGTTTTTCCGCTACCAGTTTCAGCTGCAATGACCACATCGTTTCCTGACATTATAGAGGGAACGCAAGCAGCCTAAATGGAACAAGAAAACGTCAGAAGTGATATAAAGTAGAGAACAATAAAAACAGTTGCAGTAACTTCCATTGACACAGTATAGATCTTAAATGTACTTAAGAGACTAAGTTATTTTCTCATACATTTCAGTGATTTCCAATATTTGTTTTTTTGTTTTCAGGACAACCAAAAGAACACAGTGAAGGGTGAACAAGAGGGAGAATGGATTCAATCCCATTGAAACAAATCCAATTCTATAACAAGTGCTAGCTATCCGATAATCACAGTGAACCCAATAGACCAAATTTTGCTGAAATTCTAATTTTCTCGACAGGAACAGGTTCGGGTACCTGAATCAAAGATGGCATCTGGATTCCAGAACTAACAAGAGCTCGAGAAACATTATCAGAGACACCAAGTGACGTCCAAGAAACACCTTCTGCCGCAAAAAAAGTATCCCTTCCAGTTCCCTCAGCAGCAGTTGATGCAGTAGAAGCAGCAACAGTTCCAGCAGCCCTCGATTTTTCAGAGCACCGTTGTCTCAAAGAAACCAACCCAATTCGGATGGAACATGAAGTAGAGACCAAGGAGTTATAATTTTTGAATGAGAAAAGCAACTTAGACGGTAGCGCTAGTCTCTCTAAATGGAGCGCCGAAGCAGAACGATACAGAAGCATTGGTTCTGTAATCGGATTGAACCGAAAAAAATGCTTACTTACCTGCTGTCTGTATTCAGTTATGTTATCCCTATCTTCTTTATCCTGCGAAATGCTAAAGACAGGAAATTTAATTCTAGGGTTTTAGGGTTTAAGGGAAAAACCTTGGGTTTCACAGCAATGATGTTAAGCAGGAAGACGAGATTGGGTCTAATCAGACGGTCTACTGGACGTGTCTGGGGCCCATTAGGACACCTGTGAACTGATCCACGAATCATCGTCGCGCTCTTGGACACGTGTCTTGTCAGTCATAGTAAGAAAATGGAAAATTTTCTCTAGTTGTTTCGGTTTTATAATCAAGAGCACAGTCTCTTGCAGAAGAAGCTTTAATGGCGCCAAAACGAAGCAAGAGCCAAAATGTTTCTCAGGACCCACAGGGAATGTTCGCTGGGATGGTTGTCTTCTTAGTCGAAAAGGGAGTGCAGGCCCGCCGATTGCAGGTTTTACATTTCATTATCTTTCTCTGCAACTTTGTATTGCGATGAATTTTTAAGTGGTTATTTGGGTATTGGTTCCGTGGTTGAAGATTTGGAAGCAGAAATTGGTCCAAATGGGTGCTAGTATCGAGGAGCGTTTGTCGAAAACGGTCAGCCATGTATTTGCTTCGAGCTCGGACGCTCTTCGGCAAAAAGTGGACGGTGAGCGTTTGGCGCGCTTTAAAGGGGTGAGTCCTGCTTTTTGCTGAGGCATTAATTGATGCTACTGATGCGGCGATCGCTTGTGAATGGTCATTGACATCTTAACATTTTTAGATTACTGGTCATCGTCGTTGAAAATATGTGATATTCTGCACTCAGAAAGTGGTTTTCTTGAAGTGCATACAAGAAAAACTTATATTCCTCTCTGGGGTATTTAAGGTTTATGAAATAGGCTAATTACTGCATACTTTCAGAAGGTTCTCTCATACCAGTGGCTAGAAGACAGCTTAAGTTCTGGGAAGAATGTGTCAGAGGACTTGTACAACGTAAAAGTGGGTTTAGATGGAGAAGATGGAATAGATAAGACCGAACCATCTATTTCCAAAAGACTCAAATTGTCTCCCAACAATTCGGAAGCAGTGAGTGCTGAAAGTGGGGAAGATGCAAAGTCTTCGACTTCACTTCCGATGACTACTATAGATCTTGAGGACTCCAACTTGTGCATAGGTCAAACAGTAACTAGTCCAAGGACTTCTGATTCTATTAAGAGCAATGTAAGTTTCTTCAACTACTGATTCACAGTTTGATGTTGAAACGTGTTGTGTCCTGTTTTAGTTTCAACATGTTATTTCTTCCACAGATGTAATATGTCATTTAGAACTTGCTCACCAGTTCAAGTTATGAATGTTCAATTATAGACATATGGTTTGACCATGGAAGTATTCATAAGTAATTTCCAGTTCTCTTTTTAGACTACTCACATCTGAATTAATTATTGTGTTCTAACAAGGGAAAAATTTTGCAGACATCTGTGTCGTACAGTCCACCAGATATGAATAAGAACATAACTGAGATATTTGGAAAACTTATCAACATATACAGAGGTGAGAGTGACGTCCTTCAGACTACTTGGCTGCTTCTGTTTCCACACTTGAGTTTCTGATGGCTTGTTTTCTTATATTTGAAATTAAAGCATTGGGTGATGAACGAAGGTCATTTAGCTATTACAAGGCCATTCCAGTAATTGAGAAGCTACCTTTCAAAATTGAGAGCATCCACCAGGTCAAAGACCTGCCGGCTATAGGAAAGTCCTTGCAGGATCATGTGAGTGCAACAACTATAGTTCCAATTACTAATGACCAACTATTTTCTTTCTCTACAGACGCATTGCATTATGTTGTATGATGCTTTTCTTCCTTCTTTGTGTGGAATTCAGCAATATTTTTACTTAGATAGTACCTTGCCTCAAGTTACCTGCTATCAATCTGCCATTTCATAATATCCTTTCCCATTGAATCATGTCATGTTCGGGGTGGCCACATTTGGCTAGGTTGTTTCAGGAACTGAGATCTTTACTTAGATCACTTCACCTCTGCTGGACTTCATAGGAAGTCCATCTCAGCATGGGAGACAGGACATGTCCCTGGTTGAATAATATGCTCCCTCAAAGATTTTGCTATTCTTTGTTCTCGCTAAATGTACTGTAATTTGTATATGCCTACGGATTGATCAGAAGATTTTGCATTGTTCCTGCAGATTCAAGAGATAGTAACAACTGGAAAGTTATCTAAATTGGAACACTTCGAAACAGATGAAAAGGTGTTTGCAGGTTTTTAAGAAAACCTCAGATCTTCTATTCTGATGAATATCATTGACTTGCATATGCTTGTTTATCTTTGTAGGCAGTAATGATCAATGTGCATATTTTTCTTACCCCTTGTTTACATGTCCTCTGTCTTATTAACCATTGTAGGTCCGGACAATCTCACTTTTTGGGGAAGTGTGGGGCATTGGCCCAGCCACAGCTTTGAGATTATATGAGAAAGGATATAGGACCCTGGATGACCTGCAGAAGGAGGAATCCTTAACCAATGCACAGAAAATAGGGTTGAAATATTTTGATGACATTAAACAGAGAATTCCACGCAATGAGGTCGACTGCTTTCCTCTGGATTTTGCAATATTAGCTGATCTTATGGGTAAAGTGTGTTCTCAGATTTCCTGAATCTGTCTGATTTGATAGGTTCAAGACATGGAGAGCCTTCTAAAGAAGGCTGGGGAAGATGTTTTGCCAGGGGTGAGAGGCAAACCTCCCTTATAATGTGAATCCAGAAACAAATGGTTATTGGCTGTTATTGTAATTTTGCTTGTAATTTCGTATGTAAATGCTTTTTATAATCCATAACTTGAATGGTGTATCGTTTTTTGCTATTTTTGTTTTCTTTCAGTTGCACCATATTAAAGCACTACTGTACACAATTTGTGCTTACATTGACATTTTACCTATGAGTTATGTATTTATTTTAGGTTGATATTCTGTGTGGAGGATCATTTCGGCGAGGGAAGTCTTCCTGTGGAGATATGGACATTGTAATCACACATCCTGATGGGAAAAGGTTTCAAACATTCCCTCTTTCCTTTTTTTTTCTTTCTTCATTTGGTGAGTCTCAAATGAGGAGTTTATTTGTGATCATTCTTGGAAAATCTTGTTTGCATTTGATCTTCTCGCCGTGAACACAAGGTCACAATGATATACCTGTTTCAGTTGTGTGTCAATATGATGCTACCTACTATCTTCGTAGTTCATAGTTGGATGGGACCACTATCCTGCAATTTCACTGTAATGATCCTGATTTGATCCATTTTATTTATAGTTTCTTGAAAGTTGTTTTCTCTGTTATTCCAGCCATAGAGGTTTTCTACCAAGATATGTAAAGCATTTAAAGGATATAAAGTTTTTAAGGGAGGATCTGATCTTCAGTACGCACAGTGAGGAGGTCATATTACCCTTTCCCCTTTGTTTAAACTTTTTATGGTTCCAAGATGCCATGATATGCTTTTCTAAATCCCTTCATTTATTGGCATTGTGGAACCACGAACAGGGAACTGATTCTGGTGTCGACACATATTTTGGCCTTTGCACATATCCGGGAAGAGAATTGCGGCACCGAATCGATCTTAAGGCATAAACCCTCTTTATGTGCATTTTTCTAATCTGATCTTTCTTTGGCCACTTCTCCTCTGGGATAGAATGTTAACTTTGAAATAGTTTGTTAGAGAAATTGTGATTAAACAAAACCAAATTCATGTCAGTTAAGAATGAAGTGGAGGTTAAAAAAATCATGCCTGGATGCTTCCTGATGTGATGTGAACTATATTTTGGACTCTTGTAGGTGTATCCAAGAGACATATATGCATTTGGATTAATCGCGTGGACGGGAAACGACGTACTAAATAGAAGGTATGTCCATTTGTAGCTAAACCTATATGTTGACTTTGAAGTTGCTGCTTGAATCGAGTAAACGTATAAATACGAGAGACTGAAATTTGAGGTTGTGATAAGAAAGGAGAAACATCACATAAGGTTTGAAATGTATGCTTCTGTGACAGTTGAATGAAATGTTTTTTTTTAAGGTACTTAGACTGGGTTTACACTACACTCTGCAGGCTGAGATTGCTAGCAGAATCTAAAGGATTTAGGCTGGATGATACTGGACTTTATCCATCTACTCAGGGATCTGGTGGTAAAAGGGTAATTGCGATTGCCTTATTACTGAGTTTAGAAGGAACATGGCCTTAAAATACAGGGCAGGCTGTCCCTAATTCTTTGTTGGTGATTGTGGCACAGGGTGCAAGAGGAAGCGCAACTTTGAAGTTTGATACAGAAAAACAAGTTTTTGAGTTCCTTGGATTTCCATGGCTTGAACCCCATCAAAGGAATCTTTGACTGTAAAATGTAAATATCAAAACAAGTGAACTTTCCGGAGCGTTTGTGTTTGTCCATAATGTTAAAAAACAATCATTTACCTTATAACATTTATATTATCTGCTTTTGGGCAATATAAACCGTCTTTAAAAAATTATTGAATTTTTTCTTTCCTTCAATTAAGATGGTTTTTAGGCTACACCATTTATTTAGTAAAATTTTAAAATCCTCAGTAGAACCCTCCATTAAAAAAAAAAAAACATTAGAAGGAATTATAAAAATATCTCAAAAGGGATATATATACACACATTAGGTTCAAAATTTTAGATTAACAGACATAGTTTAAATTCGTAACAATTTAATCCCCATCGTAAATTCGTAACAATTTAAGTGTCAAATTTTATCCAATAACAATTTAATTTGGATCCTTATTTAGTTTATCCATATATATATGTATATAAGAAATTTGAAAAAAAATTTCACCATAAGTTCAAAGACTAAATTGGTGATAAAAAATCAAAGAATAAATTGTTACTTTAGAAAAATGGTAGAAACCATGTTTTTTTACCAAAATTTTATAAAAATGGCATAAATTATAAACTTATATAATTTTTAAAAAAATAAAGATATATTTATAAATACAAAACATTTGTAGAGAATGACGTAATTTGTGACATTGCATCCACGTGGAGGCGTGGGAGTGGGTGTACGGTTTCGTAATCCGAAGTGGTGGGTGCAAAGAGAAGATGCGTGTTGCGTTGATAAACCCTTGGGCTTCAGCTTCGGCCTTGCTAAACCCGTGCAGATAGAAATGGCATCCATATGGACTATAGCTCCTCCCCTCCATCTCCCTCCTTCTCTCGTTACGCTAAAACCCTCCATCATTCCACTACGCTTCTTCCCCAATCCTTCTGCTCCTCTCCACCGTACACGTCTCTCGCCTACCCTCAACCTTCCATATCCACTGCCCGGAGAGCGCATTTGCAGGGCCGCCGAATACAAATTTCCGGATCCAATTCCCGAATTTGCCGTCGCTGTAAGTTCCCCTCCCACACTCCCATGATTTACGACTCCTTTTCAAACTTTCTTAAGCCTATGTCTCCTCCTGCTTTCGATTTCGATTTCTCTTCAGGAGACGGAGAAATTCAGGGCCCATCTCCTCAACAAGCTCTCTAAAAAGGATATGTACGGGGATTCGGTTCCAGAGGTCGTCGGAATATGCACCGAGGTATTTCATTTCAGATCCTCTGCCTTGATTGATAAACTACATCTCTTAACGTAACCTATGGCTATGGCCTTGATCGTGTTCACCAGATATTCAACACCTTTATGCACACCGAGTATGGTGGCCCTGGGACTTTGTTGGTCGTACCTTTCATCGACATGTCTGATACCATAAACGAACGAGGATTACCTGGAGGACCGCAAGCTGCTCGTGCTGCAGTAAAATGGGCTCAAGATCATGTTGATAAAGACTGGAACGAGTGGACTGGTGATGATGGAACCTAAGATAAGTCCTCCTTCTACTTGTCTGCAGAATTCATTTTGTTGAGATGGAATGGAGTTTATTAAGTCCAATTTTGTGAGAGCTCAGATGGCTGCTTTCTTCTGCTTCTTTACCAAAGTGATTGTCAAGTCATCTGAGTGCAGATTTGTACCACAACAATGAGGCTACAACTTGGACAAAGCAAATAGAAACTCTTCATTTTCTAACTGAATCCCTAAGTTTGTGGCTCTGGACAGACTTTACCATAGTGTATTTTGAGGAGGCTTGAGCAGTCTTTGAAATCTGAAAACATTGCCAGTGTCTTTGTGGGGAATCTTTGATATGAATTGTTTTATCTGTATAGTTTGATCAGTGCAGTAATTGAAGTATCTAGATTTTGAATTTTGAATGTTGCCCGGGGAGCTGGTCATTACAGTACTCACCATGGAACCAGTGCTTCCATCCAAGTGAAGTTTTCTATCAAACTGTTAGTTCTAAAATGCATTCATTCGTATCAAGTTCGCATTCATTCGTATCAAGTTCTTTAGTACAAAATGGAGGGACTAACTTCTTTAGGTGGGGGTCAGGAACATCTTCATCCAGTAACATCTAAAATTTACAAATTTCTATGTCCATAAGAGAGAATGTAATGGACAAGATTCAATACCGATGATGTCGATCAAGCAGTTCCTCCCTATCAATAAAACGCTCAAGCAGATCTTCCTCCTGCAAAACCAAGCAATCTTCAGCCTTTCCAAACCAATCATAACGATGTCTAGCAACATGGTCATACACAGCGTCTCTAAGAGGAGTTGGAATTATCAAGAATGCGCTCAAAGCTGAATACGGGAGAGGCAAATACGACAATACCTTCAGAGCAGCTGAAAACCAAAATTTGCTCAAATGTTAACAATATATGTTTGACTGAAGTTTTCTTATATTAGTAGTAAGCCAATCTACAGAAAATAGAAAAACGCAATCTCATTTCTTAAAGTTCTGAGAAGAAAGGCATTTCATTTAGTAGGAAACTCATCAGGTGAAGGATCAAAGACATCAATGGAAGTTTATAACGGTTATCTATCAATGAGGTTTTAAGTACCGGCAGAAGCTTGGTAGTATGAACCGTAGCCCTCGACGAACAAAAAGCGACGGCTAATATCCTCTCTGTCTAGACCACTTAGTCTCAAATATGGTTCAGCAGCTCTGGACTGAAGGCAGCAAAATTTGATCTTCTTATATTTGTCTGCTTTTATCACCCACTTCACACCTGCAAGAAATAAAAACACAACTAAGTGAGGATAAAAACAGAATGCCGTAATTCTGCCTCTACAATTTTGCATGCTGAAAGTCTGGAAGTGAAATGGCATAAAAACAAGGTGGAAAACTAAAAGTTATGTAACCTGTAATTCAACACGGACAAAACTTCCGATCATTACTTCACAAATAGATTGATAGTGAACCCTGACGAACAGAATGCAGGAACGGGAGGATTTTATTTAATTACGTGGGATAAAACTTCTTTGCTTCGTTCTCAAACAAATTACTACATATAACACACCAAAATGGAGGAGTGCGGCTTCGATCAAGGTGTTAAAGACGGGGTTTAACTCACGCATTCACAATACATCGAACAGTTCGTAGAGTGTATAGACAAAGACGGATGAAGTAATTGAAGCAAAGAAAGTAAAGATGTCAAGAGGGTTAAGGCATAAACCTAAAAGACGGAGTGGTTTCAAATATAAGATATACAAAAAAATGACAAAATGTTCAAGAAAATGACAATCTGTATGGCAATGATACATTCACATCAAACAACAGAGCGAATTAGAGAGAAAGGAAAAAAGATTGTACCGCGATGGCAGAGATGGCAGACACCGTCATAGACAACGACACGAGGCTGGAGGAGAGTAGGAATCATAGTGTTGGCAACTGAAGCAGTGGAAGCAGGAGAGACGGCGTCGACCAGGTCCTCAAAACCTTCTTCAGGAACATCGGCGATATCCGCAGCGGTAGCGCAATCGATGCCGGCGGAAGAAGGTGATGCCGGTGAAGATTTAGAAGAAGATTTGCACCGGAATGGGGGAGAAGAAGATGCAGTAGTAAAGGAGGATGCTCTGATCTTCGCTGTTGATGAGAACAAAAGGTGCCGAAACCGATTCGTCAGAAGTTTGCTCGCCATTTTGGATCGTCGAGTCACCGGCGGTTTTCTCTGTTTCTAAACATTACGAAAATGGGAGGAAAAGGGGTCTGGGCCAATTTGTAGCGTTAATGGGCCTGGAAGAGGTAGACGCCTAGACGGTGAAATTGATAAAAAAAGAAAAAATCGTAAAACGCTAGAAGAAGGACTTGAACCTTCGACCTTGTGGTTAACAGCCACACGCTCTAACCAACTGAGCTACCCCAGCTTCTTGTACAGCAAAGCCACATTTAATAAACTTCTATCCTATTTTCTTTTCTTAATAAATAAAATAGAAACCTTCTTTGTTATGATATTTTTTTTAATATCCACGTCACATATCCCAGGAGACGCCAATTTTCACTTTTTGTTCTTTTTTTTTTCAATTAGTATTTCATCTTTGAACTTAGTCAAAGAAATTACTAAAACATCGGCTTATGCCATCAAATGGTGTCGTGGTGTGGTTGGTTATAAAATCAGTCTAACACACTGAAGGTCTCCGGTTCAAGTCCGGGCGACGCCAATTTTACTTTTTGTTCCTTTTTGTTCTTTGAAATTATTTATAATATAAATAATATTACAAACTGTATGATGATGTCAAATGGTGTCGTGGTGTAGTTGGTTATCACGTCAGTCTAACACACTGAAGGTCTCCGGTTCAAGTCCGGGCGACGCCATTTTAATCCTTTTAATTTTTAAATATTTTTTCCTCCAGTGGGGCGGTCTCTTTAAAATTGGGCCGAAAAAGCAAAGACTTAATCTGGGCCGAAATATTAAGCCCAAAAACATCGACGTCTAAAACTCGGTTACACCGTACAATTGATTTGATTCAAAAAATAAGAGCATCCCACACGCAATAAAGACCAAAAATCAGTCTTTTATTAGGTAAGAGTAGCTTTTCGGAGAGCGTCCCATAAAATATATATATATATATTACAAAAGCCATAATCTTTATTTCGTTTTCACTTGAATGACATTCAACTAAAAAGATTTTCATTTTTTTTCTTTTTAAAAACTAGTAGTGATGAAATGTAGCAGAATTGACACCCCATTTTGTCAAATTGAATGATTGAAAGAAATCCCACAAATTACTCCTCCTCCTTGACTTGTATTTCTAATAGTAGTTGGGACATTGTTTTAATGAGAAGAATGAACTATGCAAATTTGCAATATACAACCCACAAAGAGAAAAAAAAATATTTATTCTTTTCCTCTTTCATTGGGTTTTATTTGTTGGTCAGTTTTGGCAGCTTGGCTTTGGTACATTTCTTTATCCCCCAAAACTTTTTGAGGTTTCGTCTGCGGATGAAATAAATAATTTCATCAGCAACAAAATGGGATCGCCATCGCCACTTAAATCAAATATATTTTAGTTAAAGTGCATTTTGTTATAGTGGAGGAAGAGCTCCAAAGTATGGACAAAAGCCGCCTTGGCTTTTTTTCCCCCTAATTTCGTAATATTACAATATTTTGCTTTTATGTATTGTTAAAAATTTAGGGAAGACTTTCGTGGATTTTGTGTTCATTCCCTGTCTTTTGTTTTTTCCTTTCATTATTTTTAATGATAAATAATCATATATTTGATAAGCCTTCCCAACTATTATAAATTAGTTTTTCTTTTAGTACAATACGTGGGAGTTACTTAAATCAGAGATACATGTTTTAATCGGTTGAGTTATGCTCCGGATTACACTTTATGAGTAGATCTTTTATAAATATCATATAAATGGTAAACTATAAAACAATTAATAATAATGAATAAAATAATTTTGATTTAAAATTTTAAATACCCGAAATATTTTTTAAAAATAATGGCAGACGTGTAATTAGTGATTCTTAAAAAATATATATTTATTTTGAAACTTATTTTTAAGAGGGAATTACAAAAAAAAATGAAGAAGAACTAAAAGAAATATGTTTGATATATATAACATTAGGTTTAAATTTTTACAAAAATGACTTAAATTACAAACTTATTCATGGGACCAATCAAAATTATATATTTATTTGATGTTATTTAGTATAATTGTCTTTTTCTAATGCTTCAATTCTTATTGTTAAAATTAAAACCCGTTTCTTGAAAGACAAGATTTTGCTACGTTTGAATTTATAAAATAATAATTCATATTCTAAAAATAGTAAGATGTGTACTCAGAAAAAATAATAAAAAATAATAATAATAAGATGAAAAAAAGTGCTTTGTAATTAATGTATATTAATTATCAGTTTTTTTTATATATAAAAGTATATTATCAGTTTTAACGTGTACTAAAAAAAATTATCAGTTTTAACGTTTTGAGCAATATATTTTTATTTATTTTATTTCAGTTTACTTTCAAAGAAACTTATCAATTTAAATAATTGCATTCTTAAAAGGCAAAAAAAAAAAAAGGCTTTAATTAATATTTAAAGCCAAATAAAATAATTAAATCAAAATAATTTTGATTACCATTTGATTGTTAATTAACGTTCAAGATTAAATCAGAAAATTTAAGAATAAATAGCAGAGGCAGAATATTGATGTGAGAACTCAATAATTTGTTGAGTTTGTTGACTATGCCAAAGGCCTCCCTTCGCCTTCCCAAATCATACGTCCCTTCAACTAATTACCATCTCCATCAACTCGTTTTCTGTCTTTATCTCATTTATTCAACAATTCTATTCTTTTATTTGATTAATCCATCCCTTTTAGGATTATATTTCAGTTGGATTATTTCGTTTCAGAACTCGATAATATTTATGTTTCTTATTTTTGTTAAAATATTGTATGAAATGATGATAAATAAGTAAGAACATAGGGATAGTAACTTTTTTTTAATAGAAAATAAGTATGCTAACCAATTAAAAATATGTTCAGTTTAGTATAGACCGACACTAAACTTAACCATACAAAAGGGAGCATGAATGATAGAAGCCGAGGGGTAGGATAGGACCATTAATCTTACTCTTAAATCATATTTTGATATTCAAAACACACAATTATGCTTATTTTATTTTCTAATTTTGCATAGAAGTCTCATTCATCATAACATTTACAATATATTTAAAAAGATCCCATTTTTATCCGTCTCCTATGTAATTCATACATTTTCTCTCTTGATAAAAGCAACAAACAGGAGTGATAATAATTATTAAACAAGCTCTAAATTTCAATGCCTTAATCATAATAAATTTATGGAATTGACATTATTTTAACACGTATCATATATCCTACCCTAATTCCTATGGCTATAGCTCTATTATATAGAACCTTATTATACCAATACACACTCGCTTCTACCTAACTTTATAGAGCCATCATCATCATTTTGCACCTTAAAAAATTTTACATTAATGAACACTTATCCTAAGTTTCAACACGTTGTATTTTTTTAATATTTAGAATATCAACATCTCACCGACCATTCCTACAAAGAGATAAAACGGGACCAACTAATACATCTTTTGATCAAAGTTGAGTTAAATAATATATTTTTGTCACACCTCGCTGGATTTTTTTTTTTCAGCTACCTTAAAAAAGAACATTTTTGAAGCTACAAATTTTCAATTTAGAGAAAATTTCACGTATTTTTTGAAATATCAAAATTTTTATTTTTTATGTAGGGTATAATATTGACTTTTTTAATATATGTGTTTTATATCTGACTTTGATTCAAATTATACTATTTTTGTAAAATGTTAAACTTTGTTAAAAAATAAATATTTACTTTTATGTTATTTATGTAAATGTCCGTTCTATTCTTAAATGAGAGTAAATTTTGTTGATGTACTACAACATTTTTTAGTACCCATGATTGTCTTGTCAAAGCTTTATCGATTTTACATTAACATTTTGTTAGTACATTTAAGTCCTATGGAATTGGAATCAATTTCAAATATTGTGGTTACTAAAATTATTTTTAAATCAAAATTATATATATAAAAATAATACTATTGATTGACGTTGTGATATGAACAATTTTGATGAGAATGAAATAAAATTGTGGGGCCTATAAATTTTGGAAGGGACATAGGATCTCATCAATGAATCTTAAGCTCTCAAAATTAGGAATCTCTTTTCTATTTCCGATTTGAAATGTACTTACAAGTTGCAAAAATCATTCTCATTAGTATACTCATTTTCGTTAACGTTACTCGTGTTAATTATACCTATGAGATGGAAATTAATTAACATTTTTATTTTCTTAAAAGATGCATATAAATGGGATGTTTTTAACAATAAGTGTCAAAAATCTTATAATTTCAACATCAAGGAGATGGATTCAAATTTCGCCTTGCATCAAAAGAAGGCGAGAAGGATCAAACAAGAGGATGAAAGGGAAGGAAAAAAAAGGGGAAAGGAATTGAAAAAGGCCCACCTAAAACGAGCAATCTTATCTTGAAGAGGGGGTTTGTGGGTGGCAAATAATACAAGTTTTGAAGTGTATAAAAAGAAGAAAACAGTGAGAATGAAAGTGATGTTCCCACTTTGGGAATTTTAATTTTGAGTAGTCCTTTGACATATTATATATATATATCTAAGTTGTCATGGCCATGGTGGCACCATCTGCCTCTCATATATCCTATGGTTTGGGGGATATTTTTCATCAATCACCCAATACAAATACATATAAAAATAGCAAACTTTCTAAAATGTTGGATTATTTAGATCTTAAATTAAATGTAGTTATTCGGGACAACGAACCTCTCCATAATTTCTACAGTAATATAATATTGTTCACTTTGAATTAATATAGACTCTCCTTACTTGTTACTTTTGATGTCATCCAAAATGCTTTATACCAATAAAAGTA
>NW_019104561.1:277097-292350 GCF_001995035.1 Momordica charantia | reverse complement strand
TGCTTATCTTGAATGACTACTAGACTAATCAACGAAATGTTGTAACCACAAATATCATTAAATAAAACCTGATCCACATGAAAATCTAATTCAATTTGACACTATCACCCTATAATAATTCGACTTAGAAGTAGATAACTTTAACTCATTTCTTCCTTTCCAAGTTTTTTTTTTGTCCTTCTCCCTTTCATTTTCCCGTTTGTGGAGATTGGATTACACCAACAAAACATGGAACATGTCACTATACCAACTTCTCAATTTGAAAAAAATAATCAACAAGAAGCCTAAAATAAATATATAACAAGAGGGAGAGAGAAAGACAAACTATTGAATAATAAATAAATTGAATGAATTCATATTAAAAAAAATGAATTTACGTATTTAATTCGAATTAGAAAAACAATTAAGCTCATATTTTGTAAGAGGTTAATTTCGCTGCAGTCGCTCGATCCTAAGAACAAAATAAAAATAAATTAAATAACTGACATGTGTTATTATTCGGGGCTGGATTGGAACTGTCCTCCATTGCACAAACATTCTTGTCAATAAACGGGAACCCGTTTTTCCGGKGTAAAATGTTTCCCGCACTTTTTTTTTTCTTTATAGTTTTCTTAAATATCAAATATTATATTTAAATTAAGAAAATAAAATAGCAACGCGATTATATTTACATCATATATATGCAGACAAACGATGCAACCCTCCAAGCCCCAACTTCAACCAAACCCCTTTTTCTTCACATCACACCGGCGTTAAAGATTCCGTCCACTTCTCCGATCTCTTCTCCGGCGACTTTTCAATCTCCCTCATCGGGACGATGGGAAGAGAATGAGGAGCTAGAAGCGGCGATCATGTCCGTGTCGATTTCCAAGTGCTTCTCCGATTTACTCTGCCAGGAGGATTCCTCCGGCGTCTTGTCCGGCGAGTCGCCGGGATGTTCTTCCGACCTCGATTGTACAGCCTGCGTCGAGGAATCTATTGCCGCTTTAATAGAGGACGAGCGGCACTTCGTCCCCGGTTACGACTACTTGTCCCGCTTCCAGTCTCCGTCGCTGGACGCCGCCGCTAGATTAGACTCTGTTGCATGGATTCTTAAGGTGCGGTTTTCTTCTGTGATTTTCCGTTACGTTTCACAATCGGTCAGAACTTTTCCATTTATTACCAAAATGTCACTCCTCAGTCCTCACGTGACGGATATTGCATCGATATTACCAGAATTCGTCGACGATAACTGCTACTCAGTCCCCGGCGTAGATCCGAATCGATCGACTCGGCGTCCGTGCCGGTGGCCGTCGGCGAATCTGTTTAATATATTATTAYTAGTAGAACAGTAAACTTTTAATTTATCTCCGTCTCCGTCGCACGGTGGTTATATATCCGATTATCTCTTGCAGGTTCAATCCTACTACGGTTTTCAGCCGTTGACGGCGTATCTCTCCGTCAACTATTTGGATCGCTTCCTTTGTTCTCGCCGTTTGCCGGTGAGATTCTTTAGAGAGAGAAAAAAAAGAAAAGGAAAATCATTAGGCCTTGGATTATTGAAGATTCAATATGATCACCACGATATTCTTGCGATCATTGCTTTTTTTGTTTTTTCGTTTCAATGGCAGTAATTATATTTTACTTTTTCAACCATGAAAATGACTAGACTATGGCGATACTGAGCTACAACATATTACTAAACTCTATGTATTTTCTTGGYATTCAGATTAAGACAGCGATA
Source organism: Momordica charantia (assembly GCF_001995035.1). The sequence goes on along the minus strand of NW_019104561.1, from coordinate 290,627 downwards.
TTTATTTTAAAAATAAGTAATCACGTGACAAAAATACAAGTTCTCGAAATTCGAGATATTTTCTTTTGACTCACCAATTAACTTTACAGATGGTAGCTGTAGTTTGTACGCTTTAGGAAGACGTACTTTTAGACTTTTTTTGGGAATTGGGGAAATATTTAATCAAATAATAATAAGTGAATTATGAGTGAGYATTATTGTGAAGTTTCACTTTGTTATATGGTGCTAAAGTCGTGAAAGTACGATTTTATATTCATGATGGCTTTTACAAACTTTTGTTTCTCCTGCCGCGGCACATGCAATGTGCGTGCACAGTACCGGCAAAGGAACGGATAGTAATTTGATATGACGAACCACACATGAACTACCAACCGAAAATGGCGCTGGCATTTATTATTTGCTTATCTCTTCTTAATGACGATGATGTTGATTGTTAATTATCTTTTCAGCAAACAAATGGGTGGCCTCTGCAACTCCTCTCGGTTGCTTGCCTCTCACTGGCTGCTAAAATGGAGGAACCTCTGGTTCCTGCTTTACTGGATCTTCAGGTTTATTTGATTGGAAATTAATTAATTCTTCATTATCTTGGTGGAAATTGGTGGGATTTTTAATGGATTTTTTTTTTCAGGTTGAGGGGGTTAAATATATATTTGAACCAAGAACAATATGCAGGATGGAATTGCTGGTGCTGAGGGTATTGGATTGGCGGCTGCGTTCTATAACGCCGTTCAATTTCATTGCGTTCTTTGCTTGCAAGCTCGATCCCTCCGGGGATTTCATCGGCTTTCTTATTTCGCGAGCTACAGAAATTATACTATCGAATATCCGAGGTAATTATAAATAAAGATTATTGAAGCAAAAACTGTGGCTCTTTTTACGGACTGGAAGTGATTTATATGTGGTCCACAGAGGCTATGTTTGTGGAGTACTGGCCATCGTGTATAGCGGCGGCCGCGTTGCTTTGTGCAGCAAATGAAGTCCCGAATTTGTCTGTTGTCAATCCAGAACAAGCCGAATCGTGGTGCAGTGGTCTAAGGAAAGTAAGCAACCGGATTGTGATTACGTCGGGCATGTGTGTTTTATAATTATAAAAAAAAAAAAAAAAAAAGAAAAGAAATGTTCACAGGATGCCAATTTGGAAAGAATGTTTATATTTGCAGGAAAATATCACCGGTTGCTACCGGTTAATGCAAGAGATTGTGGTTGATAGTAGCCGGAGCAAGTGCCCCAAAATCTTACCTCAGTTTAGAGTGACAGTCCGCACTAGAATGAGATCAAGGGACTCACCCTCCTACTCCTCCTCTTCATCATCTTCGTCATCACCAAACAAAAGGAGAAAATTAAACCACAACCACTGGGTAGATGATGACAAAGGTAACACCGAAGAATGAGGAGTCAAACAAAAAAAAATTGGCCCACAACTTTGTCTAGAAAAGAAAAAAAAWGGGTAGAATCCTCGATATTTTTTGGGAGGGTTTAGAGGTTAATTAACATAACTAGAATGGTGAGTGTTAATTATAGTATATAGTTGTATGGAATCTCAGAGTTCGGTGAGCTGGGAGATCTCAATAATTTATTTATTTTATTTACTTTTTTTGTTGGTGGGCAATTGCCATTCATTAATGGCTTTGCAGATTCCCAAGGGGGAATGGAAGGGAAGGGGTTTGTTTGATTTTTAGGGAAATGGCGAGAGAGCGTTGAATAAGTGGAGTCGTGTAGTGTGAAAGAAAAGAGTTGGGGGGAAATTGAGGATTTCAAATTCTGCAACTGGGCAGTGAGTGGGACCTACTCTTGCCTAGAGAAGAGAAATCATCAAGTGGGCGGTGGCATATGGATTGAAGTTTGAAGTTTGAAGTCAGAGGTGGTAGCATTCGGCATTTGCATCAAAGTTTTCCCATCTCCAACAACTATATTTTGCTCCCCAAGGTATGGGCAGTAAATAAATTGACAGGTGGCTCCAATTTACGACTTTGAGTGGTGTGGTTATGCACACGCTTTTTGGTGCGTGGCATGCTCTTCTCTTGTGTCATGTGTGTGTACTGAACTGGAAGTGCATCTTTTTTTTTGGTACGGCCTTTAGAGCCAATTCGGCCCGGCCCTTCTGAGTTCTGAGTTGTTCTCTTCTCACACGTATATGTTGGTCATACATGTGTGACAATTTTTATTCTCTCTTTTTTCTTTTTTTCCTCACTTTTAATTTATTTATTTTTCACGGATCCAAAAAATCCCATGTATACGAAAGGTCTTTGGGGCCTTTGAATGCTTGTTGTATTGGTTTCAATCAATGTGATTAATTTTCACTCATTTCTCTGTCTCTATGTGACTCTGCCCATGACATGTGATTGACAATCAATAGTTTGTAGCTTTGTGAATTGGATTTAGCCCCGAGTATATCACAGCTTGAGAGCGGGCTCTCCCTCAACTCAACCACCATGGCTATTTTGAATTCAAATCAATGGGGGGAGTGGGGGAGTTATTTAATATTGGTAAGTTGTGTGGGTGTAAGTAGTACAAAAAACAGAGTGGGGGAAATTGTCATTTAGCCCTAGATACCCGACATATATGACGTATTATTTTGTAAAACCATGGCCCTTTTTATATATCCATTGGGGTAAAGGCAGCCCATGCGTTTAAGGCATCTGCTACAGCTTCTTATAGACTCCCACCACCACCACCAAACCAACCATTAGGCCACTCTCTACTCTCTACCCTTCTTGGACCACTTTTCTTTTTATTGTATTTTTGAAAAGACATAGTGACAATTATTACGGGACAATTTTCTGTTGGATGGGTACTTTTAGATTGCAACATATTCCATTGATTAGTCATCTTCTAGGACCATCATGTTGCGTCTACGAAATTTTTTAATTATTCCTAATTTCCTTGCTCCTTGCTCAAATAAAGGTAGGAATCTTACCTTAYGAGTCTAACTTGACAGTAATYGAGAAAGACCAACCATTAGAAAATTGTACTACAAAAGAAAAGAGGAGAAATCTTTTAATTCATTTTTTTCTACTTTTATACAAAAAGGAATTGGCCTCTYGAGGAGTACCTTTTCTTTGCTATGATGGGGTTTGATTATTTGACAAACTTGGCCACTTCTACAACTATATTTTGCCAATTTTGTCAAAATTATATTCATTAGTTCGGTGTCTTGCAAGTTTGTTGACATTTTAATTGCTTCACCAAGACTTTTGTCTTATCATTTCATATTAAATAATGTTTTTTATTATTTCCAGAAGGAAAAAAAAAAAAAGGGTGAAACACCATGCTTCCTATGTACGTTCTCGAAAAGTATTTATTACCTGGCTGTTGAATAATTAATATTTTGTCTCTTGCTATATTTTAAAAACTTTATATTTTGTGCTTTTGTTTAAAATATAATATAGTACATATGTACAGAATACTTCCAACCACACTAGCTATTGATTTATTGAGTTAATCCTCTCTCTACCAAATATAGATGACATCTTAGGAGAAAACACAGTTAAAAGACGGGAAGAAAATAACATGGAACACTTTTAAAATTTTGTTTTTTTCTTTATATAATTCTAGATTATCTTAATAAATATCCAAACTTTAGATCATGTCACTATCTAATGCACATTTATTAGTTGAAAATTTTGCATACATTTACTAAATATTGTGGATCCCCATAAACAAAATATACAATCGAACCGCCAGAAAAGAAAACCACTTCCAAAATCTTTTATATCATCCGATGGTTGCTATTGAATTACCATTTGAAAAGGACTCCACAAATCAATTAAATGAAATGTTTAGGAGATGGGTTCCACTAGAATTTGGACTATCCCCAACACCCATGAGAGCCACGCCACCATCTTCTCCACCAAAAAGGCAGCCATTAAATTATACATGGGCCAGGATCAGAGCCTAATGATCATAAATTAATATTATCCAGCCGAGGCCAACCCCAAARTCTTCGTAAAGGTACGCACAATAATCTCCTCTACACTAACCAAAATCTAATTGGGGTTTAATTTCAATTGGGGAAAAAGGAAATTGGAATGAAATCCCATTTGAGATATTTATATATATGGGTTTTCGTGTGCTTTTGATTGGTCCAAGTGGGCAGAATCCAGCGAATATTTCCAATAAGGCAAGGCTGCTGCATRAATAGAGATGGTCGGTCACAACATGTTTGATAAAATGCTTGAATGAGTCACATGAGAAATAGGAGGGAGAACTGAGAAGGGAAGGCCAAATCGAGGCCCTTCGAAGCTATTTGAAACCGCCAATCGTGGGAGATTGATGGTGACTTGATGGGTAAAGAAAAGTGAAACCTACATATATGAGTTTTGGATTTTATCTGCCCAATTGGTTCCCACCATCATCCCTCATCATTAATCCCAAGTAGTAATGTAGTATCTCAAAGTTTGGTAAATCAATCTATGTGATCATCTAGTGGCAGCTGGAGCTATGATTGACCCATTATATATTTATATGCATCTAGGCTAAAAACCCAATGGTAATGTTCTTGAAGAACACAACCAATCAAATCATCCCACTTGTATCCAGCTTTACCCAAAAAGTTTTCTTATGTTCCCATGATATGTTATTAACGCTTTCTCGTTGATATAAAGATGAGATTTGTATTATAAATAGAACGAGTACAACTCCCAATAATGGTAATTAAAGTAGTGAAATTCTTTATCAGAAAAATTAGTGTAGAATTTGAGTGTTAGCTTGGTGTGGTTTAGAGGATGTTTATGAGTAATAGATAGAGTTAAGTGGTAGAAGTAACAGTGAGGAGTATAAATAGGAAGAAAAAAAGTGGAGATTGCTAAATGCCATGGACTAGTTGACGTAATGTTTAGATATGATAGAGGGAATTAGGAAGGAAAATGAATGAAGGGTCCCAAAAAAATCCCCTTTTTTATTTTGGCATCTTAGCTCCTTTTTGTTAAATGGCATGCAACAGTAGCTTTAGGCAGGCCAGTAGCATATTGTGTGTTTTCTCTCAATTCAAAATGGACTTTAAAGCGAGGAATCCTAAGTTGTTAAGAAAATTCAAATAAAAAAGGCCAAATTCTCTTTTGCACTCTGATCCAATTGAAAGGTATTGTTTTGTTATATATATGTGTGTGTATATTCTCCTTTTAGTGTGGGTTTTAAAATTTTTCCAGCTTTGAGTGGTGGGGATGACAAATGTTTGGTCCTTGCAGCAAAATTTTTGAATAGTTGGCTTTAAAGTTTAAACAAAACAAGGAATGTGGGTTTTGCAGCAAAAAAGCTCATAGGCCCCTTTTCGAAGTGAATGGTTGAAAAGCTAAAATGATTCTGAAATTTCCTGAGATATGCCTTGAGATTTTTCTAAATTTATATATATATATATATATATATATATATATATATATATATATATTTGTGCTGAATGCAAGACAGCACTACTATCAATGCCATGGGGTACCCCTTTAGCCCTTTGTCACTCCCACTATTAACATCAATCTCCTGTGCAAAAGAAGAATGAAACAAAAGCAAAAGCAACTCAGAAAGAGAGAAAAAAGATTGTTTTATGTTCACGTACAAAAAGAGAATGTCACCTTATAATATTCACTCTTGTTTTAATTTCTTCCTTTTTTTCCCCCACTTAAAAATAAAATCATCTCTCTCCTCTACCCTAACATTGCAGAATCAGAGGTTTATCATAATAATTTTGGATTTACATACTTTGGATTCCATACCAAAAGGGAGAGAGGCAAAAGAAAAGAAAGAGACCATAGTGGGCTTTAATTTTTTTCAAGGGAGCGTCTGTGGGTATCATTTAGTTCTTCTCTTTTTTATTGTGTTTGCTTTTTTTAGTTTTTTGGTGATGAATAAAATAGTGCAATGTGAGCATGTGCATGGACCTGAAGGGCCATGGCGTACAGTGGACACAAAAAGGGTCTTCTCTATAATCATCACTGTTTAATGTTTATCTTCCTTACTTTCATCATCATTTTTTACTTCTCTCTCTTTTCTTTTCCTCTCCTAATTTTTATTTCTTTTTCTTCAATATAATATCTTCTTCTTTTTTTCCGCTTTCACAATTTCTAAACACAAGCTGTTTCCCATTCTCTTAATTAGGTAAATTTTGAAATGAATTGGAGATACTGGGCTGCATTTGAACGGAAGTGGGAATTTAGGTGGGCTTTTTGGGCTTGGTCCAGTTTTCAGACTGGGCCCAAAATTGACCCTCTGTGGGCTTTTCAAATGGACGGACGCCACACGAAGTTAGGGCTTAGCTTACGGGTGGGATACGCCATCCAAATCCATTCGATGGCGCTCCACGGTTGCGCTCTGCTGCTGGCCTCTGCCGTCCCTCCCGCCAAGATCACATGCTTCAACGGTCTTCTCCATCCGACATTTTCCCCTTTCCCTTCTCTCGTAAAGCCCTTTGTTAATTGTACCTCTACTTCGTCCTTCAGTTACAGAGCCACTCCGCTTCCGCCCAAGTTCGTCTACCCCGATCCGATTCCTGAATTTGCAGAAGCAGTGAGTTCCCGCATAGCGCCTTTGTCTCCTCAAATTGATTCTGGTTTAGGCGTTGATTTCGAGGTCTTTTCTTTTTTTCTTTGCAGGAAACCCGGAAATTCAGGGAATATCTATCGAAGAAACTCGCAGAGGATCGCGCGACATTTGGGAACGACCTCGATTTCGTTGTGGAGGTTTGCTCCAAGGTAATCATTTCTTTTTTTTTTTTTTAATTTGCGTGACTGTTAGTGAAAAGGTTGTAATTTTATTATTGGGTAATTAGAATTTAGAATTGCCTTGTACTGATGTTTTGAGAAAATGTGTGAGGGGTACCTGTTTGATGAAATGTGTGAATGAGGCTATAGTTTGCTTACGAGTTAGTTGAGTCGTGCTTTTGCCTTCAAATGTTTCCATGGCTTGAAATGCATTTCCCAACGGTTCAATAATTGAGCCCTGAAGAAACATCGGAACTGCCTATACAGCTACAGGGCGATCATTATTTTCGAGACAGCTTCCATTAATTGCGCTGAATTTTTCTGAACGTTTGACCGATGCTCCCATTATTGATATGCTTCTTGCATTTTTTGATTTTTCAAATCAATACTCAATGAATATTCCAATTTGAGTTCAGTTGTCCGAATTTATGTGAGCTTAACATTAATGTACGTGCTAGTTTTGAGCAGATATTTGGTGAATATTTGCATGTGGAGTACGGAGGTCCTGAGACATTATTGGTGGAGCCTTTCACCAATATGTTCATTGCTCTCAACGAGAGGAAATTACCTGGAGCGTCTTTGGCCGCAAGAACTTCGCTCCTATGGGCTCAAAATCATCTAGATCAAGATTGGACTATTTGGAACTCAAAAGGGCCAAAACCATCTAAATGATTTTGCTTCTTGTAGTTACATTTGTGAAGATCCTTCTTTTTGTATCGTATCTAGATTTTTCTGTTCTTTTTGCTCTTGAATTGAAGATGATGGAGTAAAATTGTACGTTCATCACAAGATACTCCAATACAATGTCAATTTCATTGATATCTTTGTTGCTATACAAATGGCTTATTTCTTGCAATACATGAATCATTCTGTGGCTGTGGTCTTACACTGAATTGGAAATTTGGATGCCCATTTTCAAGCTTTCTGCGAAGCTACCTTTCCACAATTGAGAAGTTTTTTTGCCATTGCCACAAGCATCTGAAATCAAASTCCACTATTCTACCGTATGAACCACTGTCGCTTGTCATGATAAAAAGGGTTTGAAACATAAAATCAGCTCGCAGCTTCAGAGATGCTCTGCAATGATGGTCTCCAAGTCTTTGACCTCCCCACAGTAGCGTTAGTTGCTGGTGTTCTGATTCGATGTCTTTCATGTTTGACTGCCTGCAATGTTTTTTCAGAGAGATTATTATTTATTGGTAATGATCTTATCTTGAATATCATCTGAAGTTGGAAATGACCTGCAGTCACAGTCATATTTGACTTTTTTCATTTTCTGTTTCAGCAATCACTTCTAATTCAAAAGGAAGCAAGCTGGGATCAAACAGTGGTTTAAATTTAATCTGGGCTGTTGATCGTTACCTGGTGGTTCTTCTCAGTCTCTTCCGCTTCCCCGCCGGCAGTTGGCATCTCCGGCTTCTCTTCCGATTCCGGCAGTGGCTTCTTAGATTTTGCATGCCTTTTTGCCCGCAACACCTTCATAACCTCTGCAAGTGGAAGAAGAGAACAACAATAGTCAAAAGCTGAAGTTAAGAAACAAAACCCTTCAAAAGAAATGGAAGAGGCATACCCTGAGTGGTGACAAGGCGATAGGCATGGCCGAGAGCAAGAGTGTCGTTGGGGCGGAGAAGCTTGACACGGGTAAAACGCACCGTTTTGGGCTCCTCCCGATTGTCTTGCTCAGATTGAGGCAAGGGAATTATAAGAGAAACATAGTGACCAGGATTAGTCCTCATGACCTCACTGGCCATCACCGGCCAATAAAGCCTCTCAATCCGGCCACTTGGGTGCTGTATAACCAGCGCCGCCGCGTCAACCGCCTGGCAATTCCCCATCTGAATCTGGTAGATTGAAAGAGGAAGAAGAAGAAGTAGATAGATAAGGGAAGAGGGATAGAGAAACAAGTCTCTTTCTATACAGCTGCTCTTTGTTTGCCAAATGGGTCTACTTGGGAGTGCAGGCCGTCCATTCATATATCTCACACTTCCCAACTAACTTAATGCAACGTGGGTCAAATTTATATCGGAAATTGACAATGTAACGTACGGAGATTAGATTATTCAAGTTTTTTTTACTTTTCTTCAATATCTTCCCTTCCCAATCCCATTGATAAAAAATTTGAACTTTTTTTTTTTAATGAAACGACAAGTCGGCAACCCGCACAGCAACCGGCTCGATGGCGAATTCCACGTGGAGAGATGCCAGAAATCGTTTAACTTTGGACGGACTTGCTCAGCGGTGTCGACGGAGGTCAATGTTTTTGGGCTGAATTAAATAGATTATAATTTAAAACTCAAACAAAAAACATAATTAAATTATTATTTTTTTCTTTTTTAAAGAAGGAACTGTTGAAGACGGCAAAGCGTGCGGGTTCATAAGATTCTCAAAAAATGGACAAAGACACAGCACCATCTTATCCGCCTGCCCAAGTCAGGGAAATTTTCTTCATACTGTGTTAAACAATTTGGGAAGTTTTTCCTTTTTCTGTTTGGATGACGAGAAAATGCTGTAGAAACAGTGAACAAAAAGTGTCTGTATTTGCAGATTCGACAACCATGGAATTCGAAATTTTAACCCTGTTCCTGTTCGTGATCGAGAACTAATCATTAATTTATTAATTAACGCAAACCCACTTGGATTATTATAATTTGCAACATAATAACCACATAACTCTTTGGAAGAAAAAAAGAATGATATTAATTTTCATGACAACGAGAAAGGAAAAAGAAGTGGGTGTCGTTTTTACCAACAATTAATGCAAATCTTTGGTTTTCAATGCTGAAGCTCTCGGTTTCTTTATGGTATTTATTGAGGAAAGGGATGTGGAACAAATCACTACAACTCTCTTTTCAATATATTTTTTTACGTTAATACATTTGTTGATGCTGAATTTGTCAAACTCTAAAAATTGGGGTTSCACGGAATTGAGCCAGCCACGAAAGAGCGAGTAGTACGATAAGAAATCTGCATAGAAAAACGAACATTTTGAAACTCAAATTAGTGAATTGTCTCTGACATAATAGCATACTTGWATCAGAGGAATGATGTTCCTTTATAGACATTRTTAGGGACGACAAGTCCATTAGGATCGTTTCGATGGGAGGTTGGAGTGGTTGCAGATTGTTAGATTTGAGTCTTATTTTTCCACTTGGGTGAACAAGCTCACTATTCTTCCCGAACTGAATTGATTGGTCCATGTAATCGTGTCATWTTYTATGCTCCAACAACATTTGATAAACAACWTTGTTAAAGCCACCCGTTGTGTTATACTATTTTTGTTTCTTTTAATTTAAAATTTGAAAATGAGTTTCATGATTAATTGCCTTTTTAAAATGGAAAATATTTAATTTTAATAATTGGTTTTATTTGTAAGTTTTTTTATAGTACAACTTTATTTGCAGGCGTTTAACAATGAAATAATGAAATAGTTTTTGTCTCAATTTAAAAATTTGAAGGAAAAATTGAATTCCTCCGAGGCTCCTACAGCTAGTTTCTAAACAAAGTTGGGAAGAAAAAGTTTATTCATTATTGGAGTTTGGAATTAATTCCATAAAATATCTTAATTGTTAAGTTACGTTCATATTAGTTTTCTCTCTCTTCCTATACAAGTAAGATCTTATTGATGTGCTAAATATTTCTCTTCCTATACAAGTAAGATCTTATTGATGTGCTAAATATTTTTTTCAAGAACAACGTAACATATGTTACACATTTTCACTAAATTAATAATTATGAGTATAAAACTACGATCAAAGTATAAAGGGATTGGAATCTTTGTTTAAGTAGATCTACCAAACTTTTTCTTGGACAATTTAAACAAGATTCGAACGATATATTATTACATATACAAATCTAAAAGTACACCAACATTTTATTTAGCAAAAAACAAACGAACATTAAAACTCATGTATAATTATTATAAAACTTTTTAACAATTGGATAATATGAATTCATGTCATATATATAAATTTAGAATTATAACACATCTTTACATACTAACGTTGGCATATTAATTATAACCTCTTTTATCAACAATGTGTCATGCAAACTCAAATTCCTAAAACTCATTTTTTTATAAATTCAGATTTGGTTAAAATGGTGAGTAATGACATTAATAATACATGTTTTGGGTCTCGAATTATGAGCTGAACATTGAGAGAGAGAAAGAGGCGATCTTTGACTCTTGTAAAATCTGGGTTTGTCTTTTATCTCTCTCTGAATTACCAGTGTTTGAAAATTGAATTAAAAAAAAAAAAGTTTGCTGAAGTAAACATCTGTCTGATTAATGAGAGTCGATGTGAAGGCATGTGATGTGTTGGAAATTCTTCTTCCTCATATTAAATAAAGAATAGGCCATTTCTTGTCCCAATGTTGACTCATATACATATATATATATATTGCTCAACTGCATATACAAATAAAATTAATGAGTAATTATTATTGCTGCCATGTACTGCATTTATAAAATTGAATTGAAGTTGGATATATTTAAGTTCAAACCCATTAATAATAATGTTATTGAGCAAGTTGCAGGTCAAATTTTGTGTCATTTTCTAAGGTTTTAGACATTCTAATGGGCAATTAAAGGAATACCCACCAAACAAATCCGTGTCCCTTGAGGTTGAGGTCCATTTTTTTTTTGTGTYTGTGGGGTTCTTCCTTTCCTTTCCTTTTCCTTTTGCTTTACTATAAATTAAATTATGTCCTCTCCTCTCCTCAACAGGACATCCTTATTATTTATACTATAGAGTTTCTTTCTTTGCATCCCATAATACATTAAAAAAAAAAACACACCTCGGAGAGAATATTTTGTTTGAGCACAAAATTCACTTAAACTAGTTGAAAATCAAACCTGTAAATGATAGATGAGCACTCCGATGTTCAAGTTAGTATAGGTTTGAAATGATTCACTCTCAAAAATAATGTCGGGATTCGCATGTACCTGAAGATAAATTTACCTTGGATATTTATATGTGTCTGATGGTTAGATTGTAACTGTCTAACGATATCTTGTCTCGAGGAGTCTAGCAGAATTACTTTCGAAATCATAGACACCTAGGATAGAGTAGTGACAATCATACCATTAGGAAGTTTTGTAGGTAGCGATATTTCCAAACTTCCATTTTCGAACTTTAGAAATAAGATAATTCGCTATGGGCAATGGTCCTCTGATMGAGTTCAAACATCTTTAAACCTAGAATTTGTGTCACTTCAGCAAATCACACGTGGTAGAAGTTTTAYCCTCCTCAACAAATTTGTTGAAGGGTAACAATTATTAGAATGGGGGTTGGGTGGAGGAAGAGAAAATTTTAATTTACTTAAGAATATATGTATCATGATCACTACATATATTATTATTCTCTAGCTAAATAATGGAGGAATAATACAATATATTTATTTACAATATATGAGCATATAATATAATGGTGGCTTTAGATAATGCAATGGAGCATCTCTTTTGTTTTGCCCTCCAGCTGATGAGAAAAGACTTTAACCTTAAAAGAGAATCCTTCTTTTTAATGCCAATTTTATTGGAGCCATCACAAACTAATTTGTGTTAGGGCATCCCCATAGCTCTTTAATCAAGTTCTTTTTTTTTTTCCATAAAAAAAACATAATTAATTAAGAAACTATTTTCAAATATGCAAAATGTTTGTTGCTATCATTTCTACATTATGTTTCTTAACAAATGATTGCGTCAAACCTTGAGTGATCTGCTCGAGAAAGTGCCATTTGTGATCATGGCCTTACCCACCAAATTTAAAATAATTTGCAAGAGCTGTGGACTGTGGACTCAACTTTTGGATTCTGCAAAAGATTTGGGTTTTTGGTTAAAATAATTCAAGATATTAAATTTATCACACCCAACTTTTTTTTAGTTCAAGTTTGGAACTTTCGATCTTTTTATCCATAAACTATGTTAACTTTTCTTAAATTTTTAATACAGTTGGTATGATTTAATATGGTATTAAAATAAAATTATTTGTTTAAAAAAGTTAAATCGTTGTAAAATTAATTATCTAGTTAAAATGATTCTCAATATAATACATTTTTTAGTACAACAAAGGTAGAGATTTGAACCTCCAATTTTTTAGAGGTAAGGATTGATATTACTAACTAGTTGAATCAATGCTCATGTTGGCTTAAATAATAAACAGTTAACCTGTTATATGAAAAAGTAACGACAAAAACCTATTACATACAAGATCGAAAACTCAGACTTAATAAAAATTTCTTGAAAGTTTAAAATTTTATTTGAAGTTCTATGAAACATGAAGATTAAATAAACACAGTATCAAAATTATAATTTAACCTATTAGATAAGAGATCTAGGAAAGCGATCTTCCCACATGAAAGTTCTCTTTCTTCTTTTGTCATTAAAACTAAGGCATTTGGGACAATAGGAGCATCCTAGAGATTCTGCCCTTTGAGATTGTCAACTTCAATTAGTTAGTTCCAATTAATCATACAAGAATATTTTCCCACTAATATTATTCTTACGTAACATTAACACCTTGACCAAATTAATGAGAAAGACAAATGGAGGCAGTAGAGAGTTGATGATGATGATCCACAATCCAAAGCTATACCAAATTCTTATCCATTGAAACCCCAAACAGGAAAAGAGAATATAAAGAGATGTTTCACCATGCTCAAGCCCTTTTACACATGCATAGATAAAAAAAATTGATCTTTTTCTGAATACCCTTTTGAGTGGCATAGTTGGTAATTTGCTTTCCACTGATGTTGTCTTTAGAAGACAAGATTAAGTTGATGTTAAGTCACCAAAGTTGATGCATCTCAGAAAGAAGGCGAAATTTGGGGGTTTGGCCACTTCTTA
>NW_019104561.1:263869-276937 GCF_001995035.1 Momordica charantia | reverse complement strand
TCACCCAACTAAGCCATGGATTTGATCACATCACAGAAGCTTTTGCCTCTGTTTTTGGGGACATTTGGGAGGAACATGTTAGGCTAATCACGTGTCTTTAACTCACACTTTTGGTTTCAGATTAGAGGTTTAATTTAATGCTAATCTCTCTTTGTTTTTTAGCCCTTTTTTTGGTTTTTTTAAATTGCCCTCTCTCTTTATAGTAGAAAACAGAACCCCATTTTTGGACCCAGCCCCCTAAGACAATGCCCTGCCACTGCCACTGCCACAAGCCACAAGCCACAAGCCACAAGGGGCTTGGCCTTCAGAGATTGAGGTTTCAGTTCATCCATGGCTGGAAAATTGGACCCACTTTTGTGCCTCTGTTTCCTACTGGGTTCCTTCTCAGTTACCTCCTGCCCCACCACTTTTGGAAAGTTACCACCTGGTTTACTGACAAATGAAAGCAAAATTATCTTGAATAATTGCACAGCAACAGCATCACTCAATTTTGAAACTGGTCTTTCTTTCTTCTAAGTCTATTCAATTTGAATTCTTCACACCTAACAAATAACAGAAGAAAGGGGCTGATGGTCCCACGATTGATAACTTTGTTGAAAGGCCCTTGAAAGTGAGAAAACATATGGAAGGCCCTTGAAAGTAATTGGGCATTTTGCCTTTTGTCCATTCCCATATCGGGACAAATCAGCCTAACTACTGCATCTTTTGGACGAGATATTTGTGTTTGGATCCTCAAACCCAATGTTTATGTTAAGGGCAACAGAGTTGGTGAGGGCTTGAGATCTCTTGACCATATTGGTTTAGAGGTCTCAAGTTCGAGCCTGGTCAGCTTTAATACTAAAAACCTTTGATGAGATTTTGGAAACTCTTGGTTATACTAGTTTAAAGATCTCAAGTTCAAATCTTCTGGCGAGCTTAATACAAAAAATCTTTGATGTTCTCCGAGTTCATGCCTTGGGACAGGTGCCCCTAGGTACAAGGGAGCAAAGCTTCGACTCCCAATTCTCAAAAAAGAAAAAAAAAACAAAGATGCATTTACTTTGCTTCAACATTTATCTCATATGGGTTGTATCAAGGAGTATTTCATATTTCAAGATTATGTCTTTTCTCCTTCTACCTTATATAGGTTTTCATTTTTGGGCTTAGTTTAATCAAAGTGATTCATGTTAAACACACATCACATCTCATACAATAAAACAAATGTCTCAAGACATCTGAATTAAGTATAAATGGCTCAACTCAAGGCACCCATAAACTGTATTAATCCAGTTGTGGCTGCCCATATTTTTTACCTATAGTCCATGTGAGTTTAGCTTATAATGAGTCTTATTTTGTAACATTTAGTTATATGGATTTCTATAATCTATATTTAGATTGTGCAAACTGTAAAGGAATGAAATTTAAAACACAATATATGATTCACAGTTAGTGAGTAGATTAAAAATTTAGGTTCCTATACAAATAGTGGGATTGACAAATTTGTAATTTAGAATAAGTAAAAATGTATATGAGAGATGTAGATTTGGATTCTCAACTCAAGTCTATACAAAATTGATCTATGAGCTACACACTCTATGATTTTTTATTTAGATACAATAGCAGCTACTAAGGCAAAGGGAGAAGAAAAGTTTTAAGTTTCTTGTTTCTTTTTCTCATTTCTCACCATTTTTTCTATACCAAAGAAAACTCTCACCATTTTTTCTATACCAAAGAAAATTCAAGTTGAGCATGGCATAATTAAATTCTTTCCAAACTAAGATCGAAGAATGACAAAAAAGAACTTAATGTTTTCTTGAACAAAATTACATGTAGACGTTAGCTAAAAAAAATATGGGCAAGGCTCACAAATGGACTTTCATACACTCTTTGCTATGCTGTCCATGGTGTAATTAGAGTGAAAAACAAGGACTGGTATTGTTAATCTCACGCTCCATATTGGCATCGCCTTCAGCTTGTATGTCATGACTTCAAAACCAATCTGGAAGTGAAGTCAAACAGATGGGAAAAACTTGTTGAGATTGAAAGGAAGGGAATAGAATTCTTCGCTTCTCGTATCGGTCTTGAACGAGCGGAATCTGTCCCACCAATGCATTCCTCTGTCCTTTTTTGTTGCATTGTCCTTGCTGTGTAGCGTGACATCAAGGAACAGAGCTAGAAATCCAGCAACAAATGGCTCGGATGCGAAAGGCACGTTGATCATGTCGTTGAACTGAAACAAGGAGATCAAAACTAACTCTGAAACCATTTTGTATACATGACTAAATGACATTATTATCAAATGGTTTTTTTTTATTGATGCCGAAGTGAAAGAGGTCAGGCGGATTCATACCCATCTTGCTCTCGTGTGGACTGGACCGTAACCATTAAGGGTGGTGTACTCATTGAAGTACTGAGGAATTGATAGTCCCATGAAAATAGAGAAGCCTAATATGAATTTTGTCCTAAAACTATTGAGATTGCAAAACTGAAGGAAGCTGAGGCCTGCTGAACCTGCTCTTGCACCAATGAAACAAACCAGATCAAGTTAACCGTTTTGATTCGGAGTACAGTAGAGAAACTTTCTAGGAACTTCACAAAACGTACCAACATAGGCAAAGAAAAAGCAATATAGAGCTGCAATAATTGGTGCAGGGATCGAAGCGAAGATGGCTCCAAATTTTCCTGAATATGCATCCGCATCCTGTTGTTAATGCATATTAATAGAAACAAAATAATGACAATGATGATGAATGGAACTTTCTTACCCAGGATTGAAAAGAATAGCATAAATCCAGCAGATATTTGGACCACTCTCCGGCTACCAACGCGTGTTAATGCTAACAAACCGGCATTCTCACTGCAAGGAGAAATTAGGAGATGGCTTTATCATGTTTGAAAAGAAAAACAGAGAGACCGATGAATGAAGTCTCTTAGTTTTAGTAATAGGAGAGATCTTACATCGACACCGACGACCCATTCCCAGTGCCAAATATACCAGAGAACAGAATGGCCACTCCCTAAGATAATGAGAAGAAAGAAAAACAATAAGAAAAATTATCAAGGACTTGTATCATGTGGTTGTTTTGCACATTTTCTCTTGTATATGCAGTGACTTTATATACCTGCCAACCGACACCACGGCTAAGAACAGATGGTGGGAGTGGAGTTGCACTTGCATATCTAGACACAGCAAAGAAGGCACCAGTGGACTGTCACACCCGAAAAACATTATACCGAAAGTAAGTTATGATGTTAAAGCTTCCAACAAATATATGTTCATAAGCTCTCACAAATAATGGACAACCTCCACCAGCGCAACAAATGAAGCAGCCATCATCGCAAAAGCTTCTCCTGCATCGAATGTGGGTGCTCCCCATTGAAAGGGATACGGAATACTAATCCTATAAACAGTTCGAGATTCAGTCAGGCGATGTGTTCATATATATACCAACAGTTAATATGCATTCCCAACCCACTATATAAAGAACTTCAAAATGACAATATAAAGTGACTTGACTTGGGAGAGAGATTTTAGTCTTACCATGGAGAACCGCCTATGATTCCTGCACGGTCAGTACGACAGCTCAGTTGAGTCTTTAGACTAACATTCTTATATGCACCGCCCACGGTGAGTAGATGGGCGTATACCCAAACAATCACAACTGAAAAAATAACAGCAAAACGATCGAATACATGTCGTTCGCCATGTATCATATGAGGTATATACTGCAAAACAATTTAGACGGTACTTTTAATAAGATCAAAATTTTATCTTGGACAAGGTCAATAATGACATTGCTCAAAGATCCTTCAGTAATAATGGATTCTAAGATTGGATAATACCTGTGAAAATACCACTAGCAAAATGAGCTGTGGAAGCCCAATCTCCACACATTTTGATAGCTGCAAAACAAACGAGAAAATGATGTAAGAAAGAGATTATAAAGAGAGATTTAAGAGAATGTATTATATATTTCCTCAGTTCCCTTCAAACTGTTACAAAATACATACCACTGGGAAACCCAATTCATACAACCCAAATCCTGACAAGGCTACCAAAGGAACAGTAGAGAGTGGACTCAAAAACCTGGACAAGTACAAAAGATTATGATTTTGAATTAGAAGAGCTGAAGAAGGTAACAATCGTTAGAGAATTTCAAAACCAAGTCTTCATTGGATTAGAAGCTCTCTGTCAAAAATCCACTGAAACTAATTACATAAGGATTTGCACCAGAAAAGCTTGATAGAAGTAGAACCAAGCTAAAATGAAACCTTGCAACGTTTCGCCAAAGGCCACTAAAGCCAACAACAATCTGAAGAGTTGAGGCAACAATAAGGGCACCCTGAATTCCACGCATAATTCTCTCGAATTTCTGATATTACGGATCGTGTTAAATAAAGTTATGGTCAGCTCAAGTTAAATAAGGACCATGAGAGTAAGATTTTCGCATATGGTATCACAATAAAGTTACCTCCTGGGGATTCACAATATCACTATATCGACCCGCCAAAATAATTGAAATTGTTGTTGGCACATAGGCATAAGATGCTCCTATTACTGCAGGTAAACGAGTACCGAAAAAAGTTTGCAGAAACGTGTTCAAACCAGCGACAAACAGTAGTGTTTGGATCATCTTTGCTTTCTCCTCCTGAAATGAAAATTTGTGCCAATTTGAGTAGTAATAGAATTGAGATCCACAAGTAACATTTATCAAGAAACAAGAAATACTTCAAATATTGATCGCAATTGTAAAGCTTACATTTCCTCCTCCCATCTGGGGAACTAGAGAGGTTGGAATTAGCACTGTTGTTCCCAGCATAACCAAGTAATGCTGGAAACCAAGTAGAATTGCTTCGGCTGCATTTCAAATTTAAAATAATTACATTCAACAACTGTAAAATCTTTTTTTTTTTTTTTTTTTTTTACAGTTTATGTTAGTTGTTGATGATCTTGTAGTTCATTGGGAACGATTAGCTGTTTCCTCCTTTATATGCAATCAAAATAAGAGAAACAAAAAACAAGGAAACATGAAAGCAAACATCAGAGTTGAAATTTGAAGTGGGTTTTGAATACCAAAACCTGATTAAAAACTAATTTGTTTAGCTTTTAAAATTTAGCTTAGATTTTGAAAGCATTTGTAACCATGGTTATTAAACAAAGCCTAAATATTCATAAAATCAGTTATGTATTTAACAATGAGGAATGGGAAATGATAACTTAACGAAAATAGTGTATATAAGCCAAATTTTAAAAAACAAAAGGGTTATCAACAGAGGCTAAATACTCATAAAGCCAATTATGAATTTAACAATGAGGAATGGGAAATAAAAACTTAAGGAACTTACGCCATGGAGGGGGACTGGTAATGCAGTAAGAAATATTTGGTAGCTGATCTTTTACTGGATGTGGCTGCAGCTCCTCCTGTTTCGGCGGTGGCGCAGATGTTCCACCTCCTGCCATGCTTCTTTGTCTTTTCCTTCCCCTCTTCCAAATAATCTACTACTTTTATGCTGAGTGTTGTCTTATAATGTTATGAAAAAACCCACCCAAGAAGCAAAAATATAAGGCAAAAACCAAGAAGTCAAAATCCCAAACAAAAGCTATGCCTTTACCCCACACGTAAACCAAGAAATGGAACAACAAAATCAAATAGAGGCCAAATTTTCACAAGGCAAGAATTGGAGAGAAGGAACTTGGAAGAAACTTGGGAGTGTGAAAAATGGGAAAAAACGAGTTTTGACAGCACAATACCCAACATAAAGGTGAGTTAAGGATGTGAAAAGAAGGAAAAAGAGTGATACCTCTCTTGGAGCAAGAAAGAAACCAGCACACCTCTCTGTAACCTAAAGCCAAAAAAGCATCTCCTAGTTCGTTATTTTATTGTCAGTCTTCCTACTTTTCTTCAATCACGTAAAGATAAAGTTTTTGTATCAATTAAAAGTTTTCTCCACCATCTCCTCTGCGAATCTCTGCAATTAGTTTATGCAATTACCATTACTTGCAGAAGGAAAAACAACTTATTCCATTCTTCTCCAAACTGAAACCCCATGGCTACCATTTCATTTTCATTAACTCATTGACGCAAAAACACAAACAACTGATGACCATAGATTCATAAAACAGCAAAAACTGGATTACTAGAACAATAAGGCAAATTCAGAGTTCAGACCCAAGTATAAGACTCTTACTGATCACCCATTGAAGTATCCATGTCTGATACGTGAAATCTCACAGAAAACAAGCAACAAGAATCATGAACCCATCATCACCCTTGAAATCTCACCCTTGAGAGCTCTTTTACTTAATGTGATTGGGGAAGACGTTTTTTTTTTTCTCCCAAGAGCTGTCAACTATGGACAAGTCCTCTTGTTTCAGAGAATTGCTTGAGCGACTAAGATTGCAGCAGATCAGAGGGAATTCTGGTTTGCCTTCACCAATTACAATAAGCCATCATCATGACACAAATTCAAATTCACACGTAAAGTTTGCAGTAACACACCCACCAAGAGCAGCTACTCTGGAAATTTGCAGATTAGCTTCGTTCAGACGAAGATGAGCTTCGTTACTCTAGAATTATAAAATGAAGTGAGATACATCCACATTTAGGTTGGTTTAAAGTAATTTTTATTCGATTCTGTACAGAATAATCAACAGGCTGAGATATAATTTTGAGATAAAATCCGGCTAATGACTCACAAGGATCAGGATCAAATTCCTTATTTAGTCAGTGATGTCAACTTTTAACAAAGAATACGATTCCATTAGAGAATGCCGCCCGTCCATCAATGGAAAATCAATAATTCAAGTGCCTACAAAATTTTCCACCCTTAATATTACGGTTGCTCCGTGGGGTTTTTATTTAATCAAGTCGTTAATTTTGAGAGCCAAAATTTTACAATTTTCACCCCAAAATTCTTTGTTTAAAAAGGAAAAAGAAAAACCCATGATTATTTGTACTGTACTTGAAATTTGAAAAGGAAGTCTTTGACCGTCCGAAAGGGCAGATAAAAGGTTACCATTTTATTCCCTGAACCAACGGGCAAAATATATTTCTTTCCAAACGTCACAGCATAAGGATTAAGAATTAGTTAGCCAATTTCAAAAGAGGAATAAAGAAACAACCCATGATGGGGCCATTAGGAAAAGCAATGGAACCAAAGAGAAAATAAATGGCATGAAAAAGAAAAATGCAGCGTTCTTTTGGCGCCATTCCAAGTACCCTATTGAAGCTTCCCATTTGCCCTCTTTCTCCTACCAAAAATAACCACAAGATCTACTAAACGTGTTCTACATTTCTTACAAGTACTTTTTAGGTCTTAACAATCGATAATCGAAAGACAAGCAGATAGCGAGATAATATAGGGGGCTTATCTTTGGCCCCAAAAAATATCAATGTTCAGCTGTTAGCCTTATGCCTGGCGCATCGACTATTTCAGAACCTGTCCTAGTTCTTTGACACTTGATACTTAACAGAGAAAAAGGTTGAGAGGTAAAACAAGAGAAACCAATGCTGGCAACTTTCCAAGTACCATCAGGATTAGTTGTTCCACATTATGATTGAAAAAGAGGTGGACAGTTATTACATCCAGTTTGCCCATTCCAAATTTGATACATTGCAGGAGAGCAAATCTGGGAAAGCTTTAAATATGGACTCCCAAAAAGCTTTGCCAGGGTGTGTCCAGTGCAATCCATAAGCAGGAGAAAATCAACAACCAGAAGTCCAATAAACATAAAAAGAAAATTTTGGCAACAGATTGGGTACCACTTAAACACTAAATCCCTTCATGATTGCTGACACTGAGATGACTCTAAAGAGATTATACCTTCCCCATCAGCAAAAGGCTCAGTACAGGCAAATTTGCCCGTCACTCAGTAACGAAGGATAGGGATGAATAATCATCACTGCCCACCGCCACGAACTTGCAACCGCTTCCTTTCCAGTTCAAGCTTTCAGGAAAAATTGGATGTGTAAAGAGATTTGTGGAAGGCATTTAAACAAAGAAGCAAAAAGCTAGTAAGCTAGTAAGCTAGTAATATCAATCAAACAACCGGAGGTTCTTACCACTTTCTTCACCCGCTCATTTGCAGCGGGGGTGCCTCCAGTAACGGATTCTGCTAGGTAGGGACTGCTAACACGTACTTCATTCATTACAACTATGACAGTCTTGTCCCAACGAACGGGAAGCCTAGAATTACACCATCAATCAGAATATCAAAACAATAATGCAGAGGCTGCCAAAAAAAAATAGCGACAACAGAAAATGATCGTGCAATAAAAAGTTTAATATAAATCCTATCATGCTTTTGTATCTCATTTATGTTGCATCTATAGTTTTGTATGTGCATGCTTCATAAAATCAGATCACTAGATGAGCATAGTTGCCTTTACAACCCCACCAGCTTTCCAAAACATTCTATAATTTTGAGACCCCATAACAATAGACAAAAGAGCAAATGCATCTAGTTTAGCCACATTAATAATAGTAAAATTCATCGAGTTGCGCATATAATTTACATATCATATTATGTATAGTGTAAATAAAACGATTTCACTATCAAAATGAAAAATGTTCTATCAACAAAGATTATAAAAGAAGGGAAGTTCTTGGTACTAACCAGGCCGGGCCGTGGAAATAAAAATGAAAACTTTGGTACTACTAACAACTTTATTACCTTCAATAGTTCGAAAAAAGACCAATATTGTAGTCAATTGTTTCATAGTTTCAATTAAAAATGTGAACTACATATAGTCTTAGTTAGTGTTATACCATCCAAAAACCAGTAAAACTTATAAAATGATTTCTTTAAAGATTCCCAGCAAATCATGGTTGATGGCACAAGCCGAATAAGTTTTGATTACCTAATTTTTTCTATTATCCCAACATCAATGAGATAAATGTGCAGGTGAAAATATTCATAATCACTAGCCCTGTTATCCAAAACCTTGGTTTCAGACCCCCTCATCCCCATAAATTAGACTGTTTTCTAATGCAACCAATAAATTTGAAGAGAGAGTAAATAAACTAATGCCCTAAACAAGCTCACCAATCCATCATATAAGATAAAGAAAAGGACTCATGACTTCTCTTCAAATGAAAACAATATATAGAAACGCGGCGTAAATGAAAAAATTACATAAACAAAGAAAACTAATAAAATTACCCCATGCTACAAAAAAAATGTGTGGAAATGGAGTACAAAAAAATCTTCAATAGACCTTCCAAATATTGTTACAACCAAAATAAAACTGAACTTACGTTTTAGATAAGGCGTCAAAAATACTTTGGGCCTCGCTGGTCACACCCACTCCTATCCTCTCCGCCTCTGCCTCTGCTTGCCTGTAAATTGCCCCACGACCGGAGCACCAAAAGAAAATGAGAACACATAAATCAATCAGAAGCTAGTAAAATACAAAAATTCAGAACTGATTATTGACATACCTAATGGCCAGTTCCTCTCGAGCACGGAGAGAATTGAGATCGAGGTAACACTTTTTGAGATCAAGAGGATCTTCGCCATGTCCCAAAAACGTAAACTCCTTTATATAATTGGCCTTCAGAAGCCTTATATTCCTATGAGGTCCCGGCTTTGAACCCTCCTGTGGCGGCAGCAAAAGAAAGAACAGAAAAGCAGTCAAGGAATTCAAGAAGAAGGGATTGAGATTCAGTTACGTGATTATATGAATTAGAAACCCAGAAAGGATATGAAGGACGAGGATGTTGGAGGGGCGGTCAAAGGTAATGACTTGTCCTTGAAATTCATCGCCTAAGGTCGTCTTAATGGAGAAGAAGGACCCAACTGCGAAGTCATCCCCATTGCCGCTACCATCCAGTGCCATTATCGCCTTCTTCTTCTCTATCAAAAATTGGAACCGTGCTTCCTCCTCCTGAAGGAGTTGGGTAACCACTGTAATTTCCTAATCCCATATAAATTAGGGCTTCTTTTCAACAATGGTTCTAAATTAGAATTATTAACATAAATAATCCTAACTCTCCCATTAATTAATCATATGAATTTAAAATGGGAAGAGACTACTTTAATTTTTTTTTTTAAAGGACTGTACTTTAATAATTACAAAAATAGATTAAAAAATAAAAGGTCATCTAAATTAAAAGTTCTTTTTTTATTATTATTATTATTATTATTATTATTATTATTATTATTATTTTGAGTTCTAAGAGATTTCGAGACACACAGTTGACAAATGGGTCCAAAGAAGTCTGACCAAAGTGAGACTAAATCAAGTAAAAAGTATTACTAGTTTGCTTCAATAAGTATTTAAATCAAGTTACGTTGACCTGAGCTAAACTAAAGTGAGTTTACATCGTCGTCCTATTGATCCTCACGAATCCGCTATGGAGTTTGGCATCATCAATTGAATAAATGTTGTGAAACTTTAAAAATCTATCTTTACAACCAACAATGGAAATTCTTATCTCGACCTACTTTACTCTTACATGACGCGGTGTGGGACTCAGAGATATTTTAGTGCTCCTAACAAAATCATTTAATAATTTCATATATCATTAATAGCCATATTTGATGTTTAAGCCATACATTTTTTTACATAACCTCAGTGTAATTAGCATGGTCATGTCCAAATTTTCATTCAGTATTTCTTAACTAGAAAAATAAATAAGATTTTTTTTCATTTTTATCCTAAATTTTATAATCTAATCTTTAGGGTAAAAGGTTTGAATGATCTTGGTTTAAGTAGGCTAAATTTAAAAAATCTGTATTTGGAGTGTAGTTTAGGAAGTCTATATTTAGAGTGCACTTTAAGAAGTTTGGGTGTGTGAGATGTTTAATTATATTAAATCAAATTTTCATTTAGACCTTTTTCTAATTAGTTACTTTTGTTATTTTAATATAGTTATGGTAACAATAAAATATTGTTATTTTAGTTGGATTAACATAAAAATAAAATATATTTTTCTAGATTATTTTAAAATCGTAAGTTTATATTTTAATATGACTAAATTTTAAAGGTGTATATCATACGTATATTTTTATTATTTTGAAGGTGGTTAATTCGACCGTCTAATATCTTTTTTACGTGGCCAATTTAGAATTTAAGACTATTTATTTTACTAATTTTATTTTTGTAAGTTTGAAGTAAAATATGTTTTTTACTTCAAATATGAAATAATTTTTTAATGTTAATTGTTAATTCAAAATTAAATAATGCTTTTTTATTTTATTTTAATACTAGTAAGTCTAAAACATATTTTGACTCTCTTAATAAAATTATATATGTTTTGAACCATTTTTAATTAAATATAAATAAATGAAAGTTCATAAGCAATATAGTTCATATTACAAATTTAGTTATTGAATTAATATTATTCAAATCAAAGTCAAAATCCCAAATTTAAAATAATATAAACTTAAAATCTTATGATTTTACAAAATATACGATAATGTTTAGTTTAGAAAAGATTTGTATTACAATTTTGATTTTGATTTAAAAAAAAAATTACAATGTTAATTTTAACAATCATAACATCTAAAATATTTGTATATCATCTATATTTAAAAATATAATTAAAATAAAAGTGAGAACGTATTTAATTTTTATAAAATTAGTAGTAAGAAAAAAAATTAGTGGAGGACTGCGGTCGAAATCAAAATGTGTGAAAGAGAAGGAAGAGAGAGAAATGAGTTTTGAATCTTTGATCCTTATTAGGTTGGGCTCCTAAATATTGGGCTTATAAAATTGGACTATTTTCTTAAGCAGAAGCCCAAAGTTTGAAACTCAAGAGCTTGGGCCTCTTTATGTCTCCGGGACCAGATTGCGGAATGTTTCTCAGTTCGTAGTGATCAGTTGCTTTCGGATAGGTGTGAGCGCTACGTGTCAATAATGGTGCCATATTTTCAAACGCCCATGCCCAATTTTAAAATTTCTTAATAACTTACCAAATTTGTCTAATCTTTTTACATTCTTTTCACTTGTAACATTAAGAGAGGGAGAGTAGTAAGATGAGGTTAGTTGGTTGAGTTCTAGTTGTCAACACATTAGTCCTTACCTTATTATTTTTTTTACTAGAAACATGGTTATATTTATTGTTAGAATATTAATATACAAAACACCTGTTTGGTAACGTTTCGGTTTCTTATTTTTTATAAAGAAAAATATTTTGTATTGTCTCAACATCCATGAATTCAATGATGATCAAACAACGTTTATATTTATGTTTTGCAATAAATTGAAAACCAAATCAATAAATAAGGAACTTGTTTCGATTGTCTCCAAAATTCATCTAATATTTTGAGAATGTTGTCAAAAAGTAGAAACGAAAAACATGATTAGTTGCAAAATACTTAGGCTTCTTAATAAAATTTGAAAACGAGAAACGAAAAACAAGATAAAAAATGTTACCAAACATACCATAAATTATCCAGAGATCATCAATTCAAACTTCTGAATTCGACATTGATTTAGAGCGGACAATGACCCACATTCCAACAAAACCAAATTGCAATCATATTGCTCCCTTCCTTATCTTCCTTCCCCTTAGCTCTACCCCTGTTCAACATGAATTTATTGAAAATTTTGGATCCAACCTAAGCTAAATGGTGACAACAAACCATATAAATTAATATTATATATATTATATGCTCATCCCTCCTCCTGTCATCAAATCAAAATTGAATTTAAAAAAAAAAGAAACGCATCTCTTCAGCCACATGCGAGTTCTGACAAAACCATTTAAACAAAACAAAAGCCCAGCCAACCATGTGACTATCAGACAACCATTTTTTATTAAATACCAAGTACACGACATTCTAATTAAGCCATATATCAACGTCATCGAAGCCTATGTCCTAGTAAAAATTTAATTGAACTGTGTTTAGCAATGAATTTCTTATTAATGCATACACATTGGGAATTAAAATGGCTTATTTATGCCATAAATACAGTTTATTATTCTACTGTTTGAGACCACAACATTAAACGTACGGTTTGAAATATCGTGACCTTAATAATTGAACTTAATGCATTGTATTTAGGCTTTCAAATCAATTACTGTAGATGAAAAGTAATTCATAGTTATCCATTATACTTGATCAAATCCTTTCCATCAGCA
>NW_019104561.1:230952-263749 GCF_001995035.1 Momordica charantia | reverse complement strand
TTGGTTACTGTACTCCATCATCAAATATTACGTTATTTTTAAGTTTTTTTTTTTCTTTCCGGTTAATTAATTGTCAATGAAATTAAATGTGTTAATTTTAAAATGTGCTGGAAAATAAAGAGAGCGGAAGGCGAGTTGGCTTAGCTTTGTATGTGGTCATCAATTCAATGATTGGTGTTATGCAAAAAGACTCCCAAGTCCCTTGTAAGATGTGCTTTCCTACGGAACTAATGAAGGGCTGTTTCGGATTTTCAGTTGACTTAAAACGTGGAGAGTACTATGATTAACTCCACCGGTGGAAAAAAAATGGACAATCACATAGCTCGTACGAACCCAAACCAAAAAGGGAATTATAAAACAAATGGCAAATTACATTTTTGGTCTCCATCTTGCATTTAATTTGTCTTTTAAAGTGACATTTTTAATATGTAAACTATTTAATTTATGAGTTAACTAATAGGTAATTTATACGGAAAGATGATGTGATAATTAACATGTTGAGAAAAGTTTGAAAAAAATTAAATATTTTTCATTAAGGTGTGGACATCAACTTTTTATTAGGCTTCTTCAATTGGATAAAAACAGAAATAGATCTGGAATAAATTCAATAATCTAATATGTTAATTTTAATATTATTTTTCCATAAAGACAAGACAATTAGTGATCAACTCAACTCAATTACTAAATACAAATCGAATCTAGATCCGAAAAGTCAAACATAAGAACAAATTTTCAAAACTTCGTAGAAAAATAAATGTCATTTTCAAAACATTAAGAACTAAATACAAATTAGATTCAAACTTCATAGTTCTAGGGCTAAAGAAATCGAGTCTATACAGGGGCCAAAGTGTAATTTGATCAAATTATTTTAAAAAAACAAATCAGATAGAGAGAGAAACAAAGTAATAAACGCGAAGCCTCTGGATTCTCTTTCTATCTTTTTTTTTTAAATTTAAAAAAGCATGGTTCCACCAATGAGAAGCCACCAAGTGTTAGTGGGTTTAGGGTTCCAAGCCGAAATCCACGGGAAAATGGAGTCCTTGTCTGCAAAATTGACTCCACCAGAATTCCCACTCCCTCTCCGGCCAAAAAACCAAACTGCGAGGAAAAAACTCATCAAGTGGAGAAAGGAAAAAAAGGAAAAAAAGAAAAAGATTAGAGCTTTTCGTCTCTGTCTGTGCGTTGAAGTTGCAGAGATCCAGAGGTTTCCGAAATGGGCTT
This sequence comes from Momordica charantia, assembly GCF_001995035.1. The sequence goes on along the minus strand of NW_019104561.1, from coordinate 262,528 downwards.
AATTTCAAACTTGTTGAAGGAGAAGAAGCATTCCCAGTTCATCAAAAAGCTCATTCCATGGACTATTTACGCCCTTCTTCCCATAGCCCTCTTCCGACTATACTTCCATCCCATCCATCTTCCAGATTCCTCCATTGATCAAATAACCCAAATCGCCGTTTCATCATCCTCTTCTTCTTCTTCTTCTCTCTCACCTCCTCCTTCCTCTGTTCGCGAAGGTACGACACCAGTGAGCGTCTTTATTACTCTGTAATTTCAGGTTCTGGGTTTGGTACGATATGAATGGATGTGTTTTTTTTTCTCTCTCATTTACTAACAAAGAATCTGCAAATTTGATTGCTTTCCGCAGAGGAAGTAAATGCGATTAATGAAACTCCATGCGACTACACCGACGGGAAATGGGTCCCCGACAAGTTGGGACCTTTATACAATGGCTCGACCTGCGGTACAATCAAAGAAGCCCAAAATTGCATCGCCCATGGCCGCTCTGACTTGGGGTTTCTCTACTGGCGGTGGAAGCCCCACAGATGCAGCCTCCCGAGGTTCGACCCCAACAAATTTCTCCACCTCATGACCCACAAACATATCACCTTCATCGGCGATTCCATGGCCAGAAACCAACTCGAATCGCTCCTCTGTTTACTGTCCTCTGTTTCCACTCCTAAACTCCTCTTCAGAGACGGCGACGACAACAAGTTTCGAAAATGGTATTTCCCCTCTCATAATCTCACGCTCTCCGTCTACTGGTCGCCGTTTCTGGTCGACGGTATAGAAAAATCAAACACCGGCCCCAATCACAACAAGCTCTTCCTGAACCGCGTGAATGAGAAATGGGGCGCCGATTTGGACGATTTCCACGCGGTGGTGTTCTCAATCGGCCATTGGTATCTCCATCCGGCGGTGTATTTCGAAGGGGACGACGACTCGTCATCCGTAATGGGGTGCCATTATTGCCCTGGTTTAAACCACACGGAAATCGGCTTTTACGACGCCCTGAGAAAGGCCTTGCGGACCACATTTCAGACCATAATCGACAGGGGCAACGAAATGGACGTGTTTTTGGCGACATTCTCGCCATCCCACTTCGAGGGGGAGTGGGACAAGGCCGGGGCGTGCCCCAAGACGCAGCCTTTCGAGGAAAACGAGAAGAAATTGGAGGGAATGGAGAAGGAAATAAGGGAAATAGAAGCAGAGGAAGTGGAAGAGGCAAAAGCGAGAGGGAAGCAAATTGGTGGGCTGAGAATCGAGGCGTTGGACGTGACGAAGATATCGCTGTTGAGGCCTGATGGGCATCCGGGGCCTTATATGCATCCATTTCCTTACGCCAATGGCGTTGGGGATCGTGTTCAGAATGACTGTGTTCATTGGTGCTTGCCTGGGCCTGTCGACACTTGGAATCAAATACTTCTCCACATTCTCAACAGAGGGAGATCACAGTGAGACTCTGCCTCAGGGCATTCAAATTTCATTACATTTATCAAACATTATTATACTTGTTTAATTCTCAAATCTCAATCAATCCAAATTCTTTTGAATTTTTCCTTGTGTTGTTCTGAAGGATAGAGCTTTTTTTATCGTGTAAGACAGCTTCGAGCTTCACTTTGTACTGTGTGAAACGTACAAAAGTGAATTCATTATGAAAGGTATTGATGGCTTGGTTTTGGACATTTTTTTTTACCTTTTTTTGGGGCAATTTTTCATCACATTGTTGGTTGAATCGTGTCTTTTTGTCCTTTGGGTTGTATGGAAGTTGATTCATTTAAGGAAATTATCTCTAAGAGGAAATTACAAGCAATACATTTCTACTTGTAAATGTCACCCTAGTCCCTGGCTGGCTGTATTATTAAATTTGTTTGCTTAAATACAAATTGTCTATGAGAACAAATTAAAAGCAATACCTTTCTAGTCAAGCGAGCATAGTTTAACATAATTGATATATTTCTCCATTTAAGAGGTTCTGAATTCGATCCCACCTCCACATGTTATACTAAACTAAAAAAAGATGTCATTTTTTGGTTCATCATAATTTTATTTTTTTATAAAGAAATGCAAGCAAGCTCTTCAAAATTAGAAGTCTTCATTGCACAAGCGATTTGCGCTTCTATGGATCTTCCAAGTAGAAATTCCTCCAATCCATTTCATGAAGTTTGCAAATTTCTATAAGACTTGAATCTTGATTGTTCAACAATCTCTCAATTTCCATCAAATCAGTTTCAATGCAAGTTGGAAAGCTCTCCCTCTTTTTGCAATTGCTTTAAATCTTCCAAAATTGCTATTGCTTCCAGAAATTTGATGCTCATTTGGTGACGAACACGATACCACCAACTAAGATAACATCAACCAGTCTAGTATGACACACTTCTTCCTGCATGGTTAGAGATTGTCATTTAGATTCAACTATATCTTATTCTGTTGTTTGAGTTAGCTTTCGATATTATAAGAATTTTGACCAGAAAATTGCAAGTTGTCTCCTTAAAAAATCACAATTAATTTTATTAATAGATCCCTAACTTTGGATGGAATTTTAAAATAAATACAATCCCTAAATTTTTGTTTTTTTATATTTAAAAAAATTTATGAGTTTATTGTACCACCAAATTTAAAGTTTAGGTTTTGATAAAAACACAAGCTTCAATTTTATATCCAGATCAGTTAATTTTCAAAAAATTTAACAAAAATGGAAAGTTCATGAATTTATTTGGTAACAAACCGAAATTTTATGAATCTCTTAAAAACAAACCTGAAAATTTATTTGACAAAACTTGTAATCTAACTATTAATTTCTTTTATTTTAATAAGTATTTATTATTGTTATTATTTTTTTAAAAGATTTTAATAAGTACTTATTAATTGTATACATTTGGAAAAAAATATACTAATTTGTATATATTATCTTTTAATATTACTAAAATTTAGACAGGCTAGTTATGCTCACATTAGCCATCACTAATATTATTTTACAACATCCATCTCTGATTCTCTGATGGAAAAATCCTATGTAAAATCCGACGATCCTCACATTTCATTATCGATTTCTCGTGCACCACTCTATTCAACGACGCCAATCTTCAGTATCCATGATTTGGCAACGCAATCTTCTCCTCCGTCCTCGTGGGTAAACCATGTTCTCTTGAAATTAAAATTAACATCCAAAAATTTGAGAAACCGGAGCAGAAATTTTCGGAAAATTAACTATATTTTGTTTTTGTTTTTATGGTCCATGATTTTTAAGTTTTTGACTTCATTTCATTAATCGACGAATGCAAATTTAATAATCAGTTTCAGTTTCAGTGATGACGGTAGAATCGGATCTTATCGATTCCCCAATCCCCTGCGGCTGCGATTAGCGAGCTCTGCATTCTATGGCCATAGCCTTCTCCTTCTCGCTTCCCTTGGATCTGCCACTGCCGCACCACCATCGCCTCCTTCGCCGCCATTTCATACACCATCAAACTTTTCCCTCTCTGCCCACTTCTTCTTCTTACCCATTTCCCCGTTCCCTCAAACCTGAGAATCACACCTTTAAAACCTCATCATTGAACTCCTCGCTTCTCGAAGACCCACTTCGGACTGGTCGATTTCTCACCAACGACGAGTTCGAGAAGCTCAAGCTGCTTGGGGATTTTAGGTATTTTCAGGAATTGGAATCTGGGTCCCTCTCGGTTCGGGTTATGAGGGATGATGAACTTGATGCCACTGTTGGGTTGCTTGCTGAGTCATTTGCAGAATCCATGCTCTGGCCTTCTGGGTATATTTCTTTGCTAAGATTTTTGGTGAAACAGTATTTGACCGAAAGGAGGGCTCTGATGCCACACGCAGCCACGCTTATTGGGTTTTACAAAGGCAAGGATGAGGATGAACAAAAACCTGAACAGTTGGCCGGCACTGTGGAGGTTTTCTTTGACAAGAGGGGTGCCAATGCGTCTCCCCCTACACCCACTCCTCCCAAGAACTCGCCTTACATATGCAACATGACAGTTAAAAAGGAGCTTAGGAGGTATGTTTCACTTCTTTGAGTTTCCTTTTGTCCCCAAGACTATGAATTCAAAACTTGAATGAAATTCTGGTGCTATATATAAGTATATATATATTTAACTTAATTATGGTTAAGTCATAAAAGGCCAAAAGGGTATGACTAGAACTACAAAGAGCAATGAAGGAATAGATGAAAGAGATGATCCAAAATTCTTCTTCCTCTAAGCAGAGACTTTATAAGACCTATTTTAGAGGTACATGATTAAATCTAAGAGTTTGAAGTTGTGGAATTTTCAGGAGGGGTATTGGGTGGCATCTATTGAAGGCTGGCGAGGAAATGATTTCACAAATGAGTACCTCAAGAGAGGTGTACCTGCATTGTAGAATGATTGACACAGCTCCTTTCAACATGTATACGAAAGCTGGCTACAGCGTTGTGCAGACAGATACCGTATTGATCTTGTTGATGCTGCAGAGGCGCAAACACTTAATGTGCAAGAAACTTCCTGCCATGACCATGAGCAGCCCTTCTGAATCAGATGTTCCATTTTGTCTTGAAGAATGAATTTGGTAAATGGTATGGAGAACTTGTTTCATATTCTGCTGAGGTAGATAACGCCATCACATATTTACCTTCCCACTTTTACTAATTTTTTTTTTCCTGTCTCCTCTTAAAATCTAAGGAGCATGTAAAATTACTCTGTACATATTTGTAGAATACCGACTATAACTTCAAGATCGTTTTTATTAACTTCTTTCTTGATTATCTTTTTCTTGTTAAGAGGATATATTTATGAAAGTTGGGATTCAATAATGCAATGATTATGTTTGGTAAGACTTTTGTGTTACTGGATAATTGCTGAAAAAAGTTAAAACTATTCAATGAGATACTGTAAGTAGTTGCCAAGATGGATTGCAAGCTGAATGAATGATTCTAAAAGTAAATGATTGTTCTTCTCAGCATTTTTGAGGTGTGTGCTAGCACGCTCCCTAAGTCTTAAGCTTCTTACTTCCCCTGAGATCTGAGACGTGCATAAGTCGTGTACTCATAGAGTTAGGAAATTCTAAAAATATGATAATATAGACTGAGCACAAATACACCTTCAGTGAAAATATCAGGGAAAAGGGTATTCTAGTTAAGTCGTAAGTTTAGTAACAAGTTACATGATTTCGCATATGGATTACTATCTATTTCCTTATTGTTTGATAATATGGGTGTTTATGCAACTCATGGGATATCATATCATAGATAAATAGCTTCCAAGACCTAACTTCATGCTCTACTTTACTTTCATTAAATGAATTTTAGCCAGATATGAAAAGAAGGAAAACAAAACCCAATCATGATTATCTTTCTTTTCCATCACAAGTGGCTTGCCCAGTTGAGTTCGGTTGTTGCCAACAGAAATCTTCATTAGCTACTACTTGGTATTGGTAACGTAAATTACTTTTGTAAGTACGCATCTGTTGAACTATTAAGATGGTTCTCTCTTTATGATTAATCTTTAGAAAGATTTATGGTTCCGTTCCAAGGCTTGTTCGTCCTTTCAAGCTTTCAGCTTTGAACAGGAAATGTACGTTCGAGTCTAAGATAATATAAAGCAGTTCTGTCAGTAGTTCACCAAATTATTATGGTTTATACATTTCATGAATGTGTTGTGTGTAACTGATAATCATATGGAACCATATGATAATGGGAAGGTTGGTATTGTAATCTGCAGTGATCTCAAGGACCATTGTGAGATCCTCAGCAGTAGGAGAGGGTGTACAAGTTGATCTTAAAACTGCCCCTGCTAAAATTAGGTTGAAGAAGCACGATCAATTGATATCACGACTCACAAGGGCGAGGAATTGCAGAGGACAGTTTACAGTTTAATTACACCCATTTCACCAATATTGTTATATACACACATTTTATGCATATTCATGATTGTCCTCATGCGTGGGCATACAATATTTGGTAGGTGGTGAGATTATATTACGTAGATGTTGGGGGCAACAAAACGACCTTCCACGTGTTTTTGGTCGAGGAATGTCACATTATCATAATAGTCTGATGTATGAATCTAGCTTTTGTATGACCAGTATATAGAACTAAGATAACTTCAAGAATGACTCGGATACCTCTCCTAGCCGAGCCGACAAATAAACTACATAGGCTCCGACCTTCTTAAAGGTCGAGCCAACCTATATGAATCCTAAAGACCGACCTTAATAAAGGTCGAGCCAACGTATATAAGACTGTGCCTAACTACTCTTTAACCGTATTTCTGACAATACGCCTGTAAATAGAGGGTCCCGCCCCATATATTAGATATAAGATTCTATTCCTCGTCTAGAGAGCTATAGATCAAACTCATATTGATTTGAGTATTGGAGTCTCTTTCTCTCGCTATGAAGGTCAGCCCTCCTTCTATTTGTGCTTGACGACTAAAATTGTGTAGAAACAGTTGAGATACTTGCCATGAAGGTCAGCCCTTTGATTCGTGCCTGACGATTAAAATTATGTAGAATCAGTTGAGATAAGACATGTCAAGTAGTCTCTATCTTGAACACCCCATTCTTTCTTGTTCGTGAGTCGGTAAGTAATTAAATATGCAGCAAAATGTGGAGGGGAAGTTTGTGGTTAGTAGCTGTCCGTCAGACCAGACATTAAAGTGGCAGTTGAACTTCTCCTAACCAATTTAAAGCTCCCCCCCCTTCACCACTGCTATATATTCACGCGTGTCTCTGTCCTTTCTCAACTCACTCTGCAACTATGGCCTGCGTTGGAAAGCTTGAGTTAGAGACTGATGTGAAGTCGAGTGCGGACAAGTTCTGGAATAACATGAGGGAGTCAACCATCATCTTCCCCAAGGCCTTCCCCCACGACTATAAAAGCATTGAAGTCCTTGAAGGCGACGGGAAAGCTGTCGGTTCCGTTCGTTTAATTACGTACGCCGAAGGTAAAATGTTGCAATAACTTTAGCTTCTTTCTTATCATACTTGGAAATCATTCGTCTCGACGTGACTTCATGGATCAGGTTCTGAGCTTGCTAAGGAATCGAAGGAGAAGATCGAAGCTGTGGACGAGGAAAAGAAGACGGTTTCTTACAGTGTGATAGAGGGGGATCTGCTCAAGTACTACAAGAGTTTCAAGGGGCACATTTCGGTGAGTCCCAAAGGAGAGGGAAGTTCAGTGAAATGGAGCTGTGAGTATGAGAAGGCGAGTGAGGAGATTCCTGATCCTCATATCATTAAGGACTTTGTAGTGAAGAATTTCCGTGAGCTGGACGACTACACTCTGCAGGCATAGACCAAACGGCATCTCATTTAAGGAGGATGTTTCTAATGGCTAATGCCGAATAATGTGGTTCCTCTAATCTGCGTTTGTTGTGTTTAATGTTCTCTTGATCTGCTTCTTGGCGGTTAAATGAATATAATAATTCTCTACTTGTTCTTTCTAAGTTTGCATTATGCACAATGCATGCACTTTTTCCTCAGGTTTAAACTCATACTAAAAATGAAAAAAGAAAAAAAAAATGGAAAGAGTAAAGTTATACATGGATGAGGGGATGGGGACGGAATAATAGTTTGTCTTAGATTTAAAAAAAGGAGAAGAAGATATATACAAATATATATATATATATATATTTAAACTAATTTAAATTTTATGTTTTTTTTTAATTTACCCATTCCCTCAAAATCTTTGAATGGAAAGATTATACATATGAAAAGTTAGTTAGAAGGTAAGAAGCTCCTCTATAAAAATTTTGGCTTCACCTATAAAGAAGATACATTACAAAATATCATTGAACAAGTCTCAGCTTCTCTTCCCCAAAGCAATTATTCAGCCAAATAAGTTATGATATAAAGCAATATTCTGGCGGAAAAGAAAAAGTAGCATAAAGTAATATTATGCAGGACCAGAGGGTGAAATTACATATTGTCCACTTGAAAAAAGAGTTAAATTTATTAGGGCTAGTTCGATGACATTTTTGTTTCTCGTTTTCTGATTTTGAGATGCGTTGTTTCCACCATAGAAATTTTGTAACAAAATCAAGTTTTTTATTTCTTGTTGTTGTTTTCATTTTTTTCCAAAATAGAAATAAAATCATGATTTTATCATTCTTGAGTTATAAAGTACACAATAAGTATTAAAAAGTAATAAATATTACATAAAAATATGAATATTTACTTAAAAAATAATTTTTATATAAATTCTACTTTATCTCATTGAAAATTTTAGAAAAAAGAAAAAAAAATTCAATAAAAAAGAAGAAAAAACCATATATAATTACATGTTATGTTTTTATTATTAAAAAAATAGAAACATGTAACAAAAAAAAAAGGAATGTGACTCAACTTGACGGCCCTTAATTATTTACGTTTCTTTACTTGGTATTTCTTTCTTGAACTTTTGTGAGTGGCCTGTGTGGCCTTCTTTAAATATTAATAAATGTATGATAGTTGTTAGTAAACCAATTTTTTTAGGAATAGTGTTTTCACCTTTTAAAGAAGCCTATTTGATAATATTTCTAACTTTCCTAATATAAAAAATATTTTGAAGTATGTGTAGAAGAAGAACATATATTAATTGATGTTTTATTTCCCAAAAATACCATTTTAATACTTTTGGTGCAAATATATATATATATATATATCTTTAACCTTCCACCATGAACTTCTTTTTTCACAATTTTATACCTTTCGTCTCATTTTCTTTTATTAACTTTTCTCTATAAACACAAAAGCTCCTCTCTTTTTTATTCATCAATCAAAGTTTTGATTGATAAGCACATTTATATGACAAATAATAGAAAAAAGGTAAAAAATCAAGAATTTTATAAAAGAAATAATTAACGGTCAATTTTTTTAATAGTAGTTTATTTAATATAGCTAACACCTAAGTCATCCAATACATATGTTATTACTCTCTTCACACATACACTTCCTCTCGTTAATTACCTTCATATATACAAGTTTTCTATCTCTTCTTAAACTCTCGCTTAATTTGTTTTTAATTGTAATTATTTATGAAAGTATCTCTCGAGCAAATATTATTTAAACAAAAAAATTACATTTACATGAAAAATAAAAACTTGAATTTTCGGTTTAAACTGTTTATTGAAAGTTATTGCAATCAAGTTCCAATGATCAAAAGAGGAGATAAGTAAAAGAAATAGAGAAAAAGGATGGATCATACATTCATAACAAAAGGATCCCATAATGAAGACAGCACAATATTATATATACAATTGGTCTCAACGCCAAGATTGAGATTCCACGAAAGCCAAAAAGCAGCTTAATTCTGATGACCAGATTCCATTTCAAATAACATATGATCCTGATCATCTTTCTTTTTTTAAGATATTTTTACACTCTAGATTCTTCATCCAGAAGTGGAACTTTGGCCGAAGACAAATCATTGCTCTTGTCATCTTTCTCTTCTCCTACTCCTTTGTCTTCGTTAAGTTGCCCCCACATTACTGTATAATATCCCATTCCTGCTATAAATGCTGCCATCACACTGCATAGCCAAAACAACACAATTTTTACTCTCTTTCAGCAATTATATCATAATCCTGTAACAATGTGACTACTGGTTTTATACGATAAACTTTGATTTCCACCATGCATCCAATGGTTAAATAGTTTTTCATTAGAATTATGTCTCTCCTGTATATTAAATTCCTAACTTTTAAAATTATCTAATAAGTTATTGACCTATTAGATACAAGTAATTCTCAAGAGGTAGAAAAATGGTTGTACCTTCCATAGTGAAAAGTGTCACCAAAGAAGGTGGCACCGAAGAAGGTAGCGAAAAGAATGCCAAAGGGCTTGAACATGGGCACGTAAAAAGGCCCTTTCATCTGCATGCACCATATTTGCACACGGTTTCGGATTAAACCGCTAAAAGTTCCCTGCAAAATCCATCATTTTTACTATTAGAATAAACGGCCGAGTAGTTTTTTATATTAAAATACGTGACTCATTGTCATGATAATCAAATCTTGTTCTTGAAATTATTATATAAAAAAAACTTTTTTTTTTAATCGTTATCTATTAAGTTGTAAAATATTTAAGGGTGCTAGGATAAGATTAGTCACCATGGTTAAAAGAGCAAAATATTTTTCTTTTCGGTGACAATTTTCAATAGGGACGAAGATAAGATTTTTTTGAAACTGTTCTTCTTACCGTTGCAATAATGAGAAAAAGGTCAAAGCTGGTTTTGATTCTCCATGCACTCGAGTCGTCCACTACAAGGAAAGCCACTATTGCGGACATAAATGTGCCCACTATACTATAAAAGGAGGCCACTTTCATCACTTGTGAGTATTGTTTTACTACTCCCAACTGACCAAGAAATGATCACAACCAAAGGATATGTTAAAATAATTGCAAAACTTTGAGGGGAAAAAAAGAATTTCACAGGTGTGTATTAATTTGAATTTAAGACCTGGATGATGTTCCATAATGAGATGCATAAAGAAGCAGCTGCTAATAAAAGGCCACCCAAAATCCAGCGCTCTGTGGTGGAGGTGAACACCAAAAGCTTTTGTTTGAATTGTAAACGAAAATTAGAAGATGAATAATGGTGTTGTCGTACAACTGGGCCTAAGTAGAGCTCCTCGGTCGTCGCCCCCACAATTGATATTATTGTGCCAACTACTTTCACAATGAAGCTCCGACTATTCCACTCAATCTTTGTCCTCCTAACAAAAGTTTATAATATATCTAGGTTAATCAATTGTTTTGAGATGAAATCGGTATCAATGTCCAACAAATTTAAACGAATATCTGGATTAAGATTGATAGGTTCAAAAAAGTCACCATCTCGAAGAGGTTTATAATATGGATAAGCTATTCTTCATGTTTATTTAATATCAGAAGTAGGAGCAATATATATTGGTCTTAAAGAAAATAAAATGAAAGAAAGAGGAAGAGAAAAAAAAAACCTGAGAAGGACAGAAAGTACGAAGGAAATGGCTGGGATCATAAGGCCCATTGCGCATACAACAATTGGAGAGCTGTAGCTTAGGCCCATAAATGCAAGGTTCTGAGAAACACATATCCTACAATAGAGAACAAACAGCAAACAACAAAAATATGAACTTTATATTAATTCTCTGAATATCAGTAAATTTTATTCTAGCCAATATTAATTACGTAGGTTTCCTTCTCCAAACAATTAAACTTACTAAAAATTTCATCGTCAACTCAAAAGTCAAGAAAATGTGATACAAACCACAGTAAAAGGACAAGACCCAACTAGATTTCGTACTCCTGGTTCTATAAACGACTAAATTTACCATAATTTATTAGCTTTAAGTCTTTTTTAGCAAGGAGAGATTAAACATGTAAAATGGTATCAGAACAATATCAAAGCTGACTGCATCTTCCTCCGAAGTTCACTGTTTTCAGAAAAGAAAAGTTAGAAAGGAGAGAGACTACGAACCCTGTGAAACCCAAGAGGAAGATTCGGATGAGGATGGGGAAGGTAAACAAAGATTGTTCTGGTTCGGCTCTGCATACAACACACAAAGTTGTAATTAAATAACTGAGAGTTGTTGATTTAATTAGAAGAATAATGAAGTTAAGGGATTATGGGATTGGAACCTGTGGTTGTAATGAAAGATGAAGGAATAAGGGAGAAGAATGATGGAGGCAACTGCGTTTGTGTAGACAACATATACAAAAGTGCTCATTCCATAAGTAATGGCCGTTTTGGCCATTATAGTTAATGCAATAGTGGTGCCTTCCATGGCGACCATGGCCACAAATGGCACCACTCCCCATATTTCACCCCTAAGTTCCATCATCTCTCTGTGTCTAGCTATTATGCAGGTTTTTGGAGATGGTCTCTTATTTATGCTCCACAGACCACAAAAATGGAGTGATTTGTGAAGAAAGAGAGAGGGCAACCTTTCAAGGCGTTGTGCAGCCACTTGAGAAACGGAAGCAGCAACTCGAATTTTGGGTAATTATTAAAAGAGGGTGACGTGAGAAAAAAGCTGACTAGATATATGTCTGTTTTTATACCATATATTTGCCTTTCCCTTGGCTCTTCTTTTGTTGAACATGAGACTACACGTCAAGCGGGTCACTATAAAAGCCTTTTGTTAGGTTTTCCTTCCATTTTTTAAGATTTAAATCTGGTCGTATTTGTTCGTTTTGGTTCATGTACTTTAAAAATATCTCTTTTAATTGACGTAATATTTATATAAATAACTGTCAATAATAAGGTATCTAAAGGTTATTCTCTTTGAGTTTTTGTACTTTTAATTTTTATTTATCTTGGTGTCTGCCTTTTTAACCTTTATCCAATTCCGTGCTTTTATTTTCAAAATGCTTATATCTCCATTAAAAGAGTGACCATGTGGTCTTTTTGTGCTTTTCTTTTTCGACCATAATTTTAGTCTTATATTTGTATAAAATGGTATTAATTAGAGTTAAAACTTTATAAACATAAACAAAAATGATCATTACATAGACGTTTTGAAATATAGGTATTTAAAACTGACAAAATTTAAAAGTAGAGAATTAAAATAGTAGTTAAACTAAATTTTGGTTAGAAAAAATAAAGAAAGAAAAAGACAAAGTAGCTTGCGCACATCGAATGCGTGGCCGACATTGAGAGAGGCCCCACTTAAAAAGGAAAAAAAATATCTTTTGAGGTCCCACCACATCAATAACGTCATCGAAGAACGTTTCGATTTTTCCCACAGTTTAATTAGGAAACCAAAAGCATGTCACCGTTTAGGGTGTAAAATAAGGAGGGCAATTGCTAAAAAAGAAATTTTAAAACTAACAATTATTAAAATTTGGAAGAAGCACAATTACACCAACAACAAAGTAAAAGTCTAATATATCCTTTACGAACACAGAGTCCAAACGCCAGGATCAAACAATAATACACCTAATATATTAATGATATACCTTCCTATATAATTTGATGTACGTGATTACTAGTATTGATATATTAACTATATACTTGATATAAGTATTGATATGTTACTTGTCTTTACTGTATTTAGTTTCTCGGTTGAATTAGCTTGTGTTATTTGCATATTTGAGATGAAATATCTATCTTTTGTAACATAAATGAATTTTTTTATCTGTACTTCATATAATGTTGATATACCTAATTTGTTATATATTACTCAAGGAGTCAATAATAATGATATACCCAATTATAAGTGCTGATATAATAATGATATATTTGATATGAATGTTGATAGATATCTCTGATATAGTTATATGATTTGAAATATTGATATAGTTAAAAATTTGAGAGGGTTAAAATTGAAATAACTAAATTTAATTATTAGATTTCAAATATTTTATCATATTTCCAAAATTTGAAAATTATTGTTATATATAAATGTGTCGAATATTTTAGCTAAGGGTACCCATTATAAATTTCCAAACAAAAAAAATATATAGTTGATTTCATTAAATAAAGTATTGGATGGACTTGAACTCGTAAAAGGTCGGCGGCCTTTTTATGTCTGTAATGAGTAATGACATCAGCATTATCGTCTATATTGTATACTACTTTGGTTGAGAAATATGATTATATGTCTTGCCCTTGGCTTATCTTAAATAAGCAAATTAGAGCCCACCTTCCCATAACCACAATATTTCACTGCTTATAATAGTAATAATTATTTTTAGGGGTAAGTTACAAATATGATAAAAAAATTTAGTAAAATTTATAAAATAGTAATCCCATTTAATTTTTCAAATACAATACTAAAAAAGAAAAATAGGTGTCCAATTTTAAATGACAACTTTACCCAAATTATATACATTTATAATACTAGTTCGAAACCTCGTGCAAATGCACGAATATTTTCTATTTAATTTAATTTTACAATAACATAAGTAAATGAGAAAAAACAATATTAGTATAATAATAACAATAATAAACAAAAAAAGAAAAAAATTAAGATGTATATATACAAACTTCATTAAAATATAGGTACTTTACTAATTTAATCATTTAATCTATGAATGTATTTAAATTACATTGTTTTGTACCTCTTAAAGAATTTTATATTTGATTAAGAAATGTATAAATACTTTAATTTTTTATTTTAATGTTATTTTATCTAATTTTGGTCCATTATTTTCTAAAAATATTTTGTTTGTTTATTAAAAATTCTAAAAAAATTTCAAGCTAACATTTTGTTATATATTAAATATTTTAGTTTATACTAATTTAAATTCAAGTTAGTATATTCCAACTTTTTAGATTTCATACAAATTATTGTACATAATTAATTTATTAATTTACTATTTACAATTAATTAAAACTTTATGACCTTACACAAATTTTTTTTCAACAAAATCAACATGAACTTGTAATAGATCAATACATTATTATTATTTTCTCAAAAAACATTCTAAATACATAAAACACTAATTATAAAAGAACAATACAAAACAATAGTAACAAAAAAAAATCAAAGTTTATCAATACACTAATCTAAAATATGTTGATGCTTAACAATCACTATTATTTTACTTCATAAATTATGGAACGATGATCTCGCAAGTCTTGGATTCAAGATATAGTGTCGACACATGTATTCTCTATGACTTGATGAATATGTCGCCAACATGATTTTGAGATGTTTTTGAGATTGAATAATATTTGAGAGCAATGTTTTGAGAGAATTAAGTGTTGTGAAAAAATAGYRAAAKAAAGTATGTTTTTATAGTATTAGGAGATAAAACGTTACAAAACTCTTGTAATTCTATTATAAATTGTAAYTAAAGAAAATAATTTAATTTAATAGTGTGAAAAACMTTTTGTATTCTAACCTTGTTTAGATCATGGATATTTATTATTATATTATTATTGATAATTAATAATCAATAATTAATTTAATATTTATAATAAATTATTAATAACATAATTTGTAAATTAATAAATTAAGAAAGGGACAAAAGCGTCCAAAAATGTTTCTCCCAGATCCTCCCATTTTAATATAGTATAGATATCTATAATATATCTGTAATATATTTATAATATATATGGATATTGAGATTATGCAAGTATGATTAAGAAATGCTTAAATGAATTTGGTAGCAACTATCTATACCTATAAAGTACACTTTCATTTTCAAGATGGTAATCATAAAAATTTTAAAATTAAGCATGTTTGGCTTGCACGTGTCCCTAGGGTGGAATGAGCATTGGATGAGTTTAAGTGTCTCGAACCGATTAGCGGTCTATCCACTTCGTTGTCCTCTCACGTGGCAATGTTGCTTTACATCTCAAACAAAAGTCCATGAAACATGTAGAAAATTAATTCTCCTACATAGATGATCATAGTGAAGTTTAAACACTCATTCCGTCTATATTATTTTGAATTATCTTGAATGAGCCAACCCACGATGGTTATTACAAAATATATAATTAAAAAGTAAGATATTTTGAATTTTTCAAGATTATCGTTTGTATTTCGCTCAATTGGGGTGCTTTCCTATTGCCTCCATTTTGTGTATGTTTCTCACGTTCTAATGAAATGGTTTCGATATCTTTTGAAAAAGAAAAAAAAAGATTATCGGTCGTAATTTGTTAGTCTAGTTAATATGTAGCCATAACGAGTGGGGCTACATATATTTCCATCCAATTTAACCTTAATTTTTCATAACATATTGAAAATTTCATCAACATACACGAAGAGAAGCACACCTCTTGAAAAATTCAACTGTGAACTAATACACATACATATCGAAGATGAGAGAATAATTAAAATAGAAAGTAATGAAGATGTTTCAATGTTTGTATCAAGTTATTTTAATTTGGATGAGTTCTAATGGAAGTTGACCCCAACTGGGCGTCGGCCCCGCCATGGCATTTGGCCGTGCACTTTGGCGTCATGAAATGGCCACACACTCACTTTGCCGCTGCTCTCACACCACCGCCAACTCCTTGGTCGTGCCTCCCATCTCTCTGACTTTCCATTTTCTTCCCTTACAAAATTATATCATGAATTAGGGTTTATGCTACCAAAATTATATATATTATAATGTAGCTATAGCTGGGCAACTCATTTTAATTAAAAATTTTGTCAATGTTATTATTTTAGCATTTTACTTACAATGTCTAAGGCCAACTTCTTTTTCTTTTCAGAAGTATTTGAAGAAAATAATATAATTATATGGGTATGCAAATATATAGAATGTATGAATATATATTGGTCTCAATCTCAAATGATTGACATTTTGAAAAACTTCAAATGCAGCCAAAGGGGAATAAGGGATATTGCAGGCCATGTCTTGTATAGATAACTAAGTGCGTAATTAATTATATCTTTCTCGATTCACATCATTTTGAAAATTTCACTTCTTTCTAACACTCCATTTTCGGAGCATAATTGCTTATTTGACATCATTAATGTCAAACATCAGTACTCGATCTTTGTGTGTGTGTCGGTCCAATAATTTTAACTTTTTTAATTCTTTAAGATAGAGATCAGCACATTTTCTTGTAACCTTTACTTATTTGGTTTTTTTTTTTTAAGGTAGAGAATATTGGTCTTGTTGGGGCATCTTAGGAGACACGAGTAGCCCAGATCCCCCAATATATTGTATTTGTAAATCTGGGCCAATGATCCCTTTATCCAATAAGGCTCTGTTGTTCTTGATCTTATTCCTTTCATGTTCTCAGCTTTTGTTTTTCTTCCCTTTCACAGCTCAAAGGACAAACCAGATTGATTATATTCTTCACATCCCAAATTTGGATGCTTTCCTATATCACTTAGTTCATGTACTGTTAAAGAAATTTTGATTAGTATAATCTTTTTTTCTTTTATATCTCGGTGAGTATTTGTATCCGTTTATGAGCACATCAACTAATATCATAGGATAACTGCTTGACTTACTACATAACATATTAAATATTTTAGTAGATGGGTATCATTGGAGTTTGAACTATATTTCCGTCTAAATTCAAGGTTCCTTTGAACCAATAGACCAAATCCATGATGGATTAAATTTGACTGATATATAATCTGACTCTATTAGATTTATAACAATTTTGTTTTGAAAAATTATACATATTTAACAGTAAGGTGTTTGTTGTTTTATTTTTCAAACGTTTTTAAAAACCATATAGCTAGTAAAAGTTCCAAAAATGCAGACATATCTTTTTAGAAATAACTTCTTAATTAATTTAGATTTTAAAACTTTGCCAGGATTGTTCTTTGAACTGGTATATATATACTAGTTTATATAGAGCAAGTTATTAAATTTTTCTAGAAAGCACCTTAGTAAAGACAAATTATCTAATATATATATATATATGTATGAATTTTTTTTTTATTATCCAAGAGTCGATGATCCTTTGTTGAACCTAAGACCTTAAACTTATTCCTTGAGGTCTCAAACCACTCAAACTATTCTTTGGGGCATATTTACATATGTATCAAAAATTTACAAAAGTAACAATCATGTTGCAATAGTTGCTTTTAATAATTTGATTGAGTTGAGACACAGAATGTTAGCGAACAAAGATAGAAAGAGAAGGAAATTAGAGGAGGAATTTGAATATGTGGGGGAAAGGGGGTCTCCCTTCAACCCTTATGGTTTTTGTTTAATCATTAATGTTTACTGTTTGGTGTGGTGGGCTCTCCATCTGATAGTGCCCTAACACTGGATTCCAATTTGTAATGTTTCTCCTGTAGATCAAGAAGACAGCAACAAACATTCAGTATAATTCACATCTCCTGCACCCAAAAAATAAAAATCAGAAAAAAAAATGGGCCTTCAAAATTTCATTTCTTGGGTCCAACCCAGCTACAAGAAGAGAGAAAAGATCTTGGAGAAGAGCATCAAATACCTACACAAATTAAAGCTTCAAACACATTCACTTCACACTATGGTTTAATTTCAAGATTGAGTTGAGAAAATCACAGATTTTTTATTAGGAGCGTAAATGGTTCGATTTTCTCTTCGGATTCAAAAGGGTTTTGATTCCCGGGAGCCAATTAGAATTAAGGACATCTTTTTGATTCCGATTCCAATTCTGATTCTTGTAAAGCTAGCAAAGGGAATAGATTTTAGAAGAACGGTAATAAATATATATATGGTTTGTTGAGTTAAAATGGAAGTAGGGAATATTGGGGAATAAGCACAAATTTTTTGAACAGTGGAGAGGTGACAGATAAAATGTACCTATCTCTCGTTGTGTCCCACGAAACACAGTCCCAAGTTGTCCTGAAGCTACAGAGGCTGAAGATGCCAATTCCATCTCCGTATGCTCTTATAATGGAGTCACTATCAAACCACTGTTGACTAAAGCAACCAACATCATCAAAAATGGCTTCCCACACCCAAATTAACTTCTCTCTACAAATCTCCTCATCTCTCCCATTTCCCACATACAATTTTTCAAATACCCAATTCCTCTATCTCTTCTTCTTTAATCACAACCCAAAAACTCGATTATGTTAGCTAGCGGTATTTAATCATTTGTTCATATTCTTAATAGTTACGCGTGCGTAACATACACAGGTCAACCAGAGTGAAAGTGAGTTTGTTTTTAGCCACACCCAGCTTGTTGATTCTTTAAAAGCTTGCTTCTTTGGGGTTTGAATGGAAACATAGTGAACCAATTTGGTCACGTGAAGCCTTGGAGTTAAACTGAAATGGGATTCAACAAGATATAATGTATATCTTCTCTACCCAACCAAACTCCTTTTTTCTTGCTTTGTTTGTTTGTTTCGTTGATTAGGGTTGGAGAGGGGAGAGAGGGACAAGAGGATGGCGTAAATGAGAGGTCTTTTTCACCCAAAAATGTGATTGGGCAGAGACTTTTTGGGCATTTGATGTTATTTTTTTCTTTCTTTTTTGCATTCAAAAGAGTTGAATGGATCGCAATCACCTTTGTTTGGTTTTATGGACTTGTGCTTCTTTTCTTTTCAAAGGCTGATAGGTTTTTGCATGGTAATGGTGAGGGCTAGCTAAGTAGTTTTGTTGATGGTGTCCAGCTACTGGACCCTTTCCCACTTTGCACATGCATGTACATCACCATTCCAATGAAAAATATGCTACTTTTAAAGCAAGTAGAATAAAGAAGCACATATACCCACCACTTCACCACCAAACACATCAAACCCAATATTATCTTTTACTCCATTTCATCATCTTTCTTTTTTTTTAAGAGATACTATTCATTGACACGGTACGTAAGGAACATACAAAAAGAAGGCTCAAACGGATGTACTCCAGTTGAGAGAAATTTTAGTTATATTGTAATTACAAAAGAGAGATGATTTTGATGACCAAGATGAGGCTAGAATCTTGGAGACAGCCGCCTGACCTTAAACATTTAGTATCAGAAAACACATAGGAATTAATTTTTAAGGTAAGTGTCCATAATAAAATTTGAATCTATTACTTCTCAATTTATCCTGGCACTTTTGGACCAACGAGCCACTGATGATGGTTAAATCCATTAATATAATTGATTCTCCACTCTAGTTTTTAACTTTATTTAAGTACCCGATAGCTACCACATATCTGATCATAATTTATAAAATAAGGTATTTATTATCATTTCAAAAGTTTTGATTCCCGGGCCGCCGGAGTGAAAGTAATAGTCTTTTTGTTTTAGAATATAGGATTATAATTATGCGGTAACATGCCTCCTATTTGATGAACTCAACCAAGGGTTAGGTTATTGTATTGTGCAATAAGGAAAGGTTACCAATTTTTTTCTACCTCTTATAATTCTCTCGATCTAAACAGAAGCCTACCAAACTTCTTTTCAATAATTATGAGAGCACGTGTGTAGATAGGGCATAGTTTTAATACCACTTTGTTAAGGAAGAGATAATTGGAGTTCACTTTATGTTTGCTTTTACTTTTTCATGATAATATCTAGGTCTAAGTCTTAACAATTTCACTTTTTAACACTCTCCTCGCTCAAAACATCTTTTAATTTACCCAATCAAAATATACTGTCCTTAATTAACCTCTCCTCCACTCCTCAATGAATACAACTCAATATCTATATCATGATCTTTTTGTTCAAAGATCTATTAATGTACATCATGTTTCAATTTTTCAGAGCAGTGTTGTTGGCAAGATATAAATATTATGTGTTTCTTCTTTTTTACTTTTCTCTCTCACGAATTTTTAAGGTTTCTTAATTAGTATAGAGGATCACGTTCCTATTTTTCACAACAGTATTGTTTAGCGGCTTTGAACATTGGTGAGAGTTAAATATATATACACAATTCATTAGCGAATAACATATCATTCATCATATTTATACCTTCAAAAGCTAAGTTTGATTATTAAAAAAAATTTACGGACAATATTAATCTTGTCTTTTAACAATTTTGTAAATAAGTTAAAAGAAAAAAGATGCTAGCATAAATATTGCTAGATTAAATACTTAATCTTTATTAAAATTATGTATATTTTGAGTGATAATTGAGTAACAATGACATTAGTTTTAATTTTAATTTATGATAAATAAATTAGAAATATCACGCACATGTTAAAAAGAAAAAGAGTAGTACTAAAGTGATGAGAACGTAGCCAAAACAAGTATACAGCAGTAATCGACATATATCTCCAACCAAAAGGTTGTGAGTTCGATCTTTCCCTACTTGATGTACTCAGAGAAAAAATAGAGAAAAAACAAAGGTGATGGGAACGTAGTTCAAGGTCAAAAATTGAACTTTGGTCGTCTTTTTACTTTACTCATGGGAAGAGCAAAAGGGTTATCTGCAGACGCTCAACGCTCTTCCATCTGAATACCCAACAAAGAAATATGAGCTTCCTTGATGAATACCCTCCCACTGAAAACCTGCAAAAACAACAATTTATTTTTTACCATGCAATTGCAAACCCTAAAAGTTGTAAAAAGGGCAACTCTAAAAAGTCTGCTCCTTTGCCAGCTTGTTACTAAAAAAGACATCTTTTTACCCTAAACCCGTAAAACCAAAACTACCCCACAATTATATTATCCCTTGGGTCATCGTCTTTATAAATATATATATATATATATATATATATATAAATAAAAAGAAACAAAGAATAGGCGATGGGGACAGAGGTATGGGAGAGGAGCAGTTGTTTCAGTACTTTTAATGGGAAGAGATAAGGATGGATGGATGGATATTTGATATTCAAAGTTGAATGACTTATAATTTTTTGACCCAATCAGATATATATATATATATATATATATATATATATATTATGATGATGATCTGAGGCCTGAGGATCAGTGAAGATGATGGCCTTTAAATTTCTGTCGTGCTTTTCTCTTCCCCCATACCCAAAACTTCTCTGTTTCCATTCCATCTTCTCAGATTGTGTCTGTATTATATATATTGTTCAACCCATTTACCCTTTTGTTACAAAACAGAACAATAAAATTTAAACCAAAAAAAAGAAAGGCAATTCAACACTACTTTCTGCTTCATCACTGACATTTATGTCCCCAATCAACAACTCTCTCCGTACATTCATGCATTACTAACTAGCATTATAAAACCCTAATATATGGAGATCAAAATGCTTAATTTTGAGATATCCCATGAACTGATTTCAAAAATATCACTACCAATTAATAAATCTTCTTGGGTTGTAATTGTAATTGTAATTTAAGCAAAGAGCAGAGTTACACGATGGAGATTTAGATAAATCTTGAAAATCCTTCTTGGTTGCGACTGCAGAGTTAAAATGCAAAAAGTTGGTCAAAGAGAAAGAGCATTACAGAGACTGCCAAAACTTTCTTTGTGTCAGACTGGGAGTGCAATCATGGAAAGCTCCCTTTTAGCAAACTCTTTTTTTTTTTTTTTACAAGGATTCGCTGTGAAAAAAGGAGACATCTTAATACCCGTTCGGGTTCTTCCTTTAATCATTAATGCAAAGATTAATATGTAGATTCTTGTTCAATTAAGATTCCTTACTTCAAATTAATCTCCATTCTAAAGTAATTGGAACTTGGAAAGTATATAGTAAAGCTCATAAAAATTAGACTCCATTCCTCAACTCTTAGGTCATATTTAAATTCAACCCCACCCCAAAAATAGGGTACTTCAATCCTATATATTCCCACTTAACAAAAACGGAAATTTTGCAAAAGGAGTTTAAAAAGGTTAGGTTTTGAGCACTCAAAGTTAGAACTTTTTAATCCATGCCAGTGAACCGGTATAATCTTGTAGTGTTAAACTTTTTCTGTCTCTATCTCTTACTATTTGGGAAAAAGTCAAATAGTTCACGTTCGAAGAACTTATAATCCACCTATTCATTGATATATATATTTTTTCCATAAAAAATCTCTCATATATATAAATAATAATAACTGGTGATAGTAATGCAATGGTATTCTGCATCCTGGAAAAATGACAGAATTAGAATCAGAAGAAACATAGATGGTCTCGAAAGTATAGAAGAAACGATGAGTAGTGTACAGTGTACACACCATCAATTTGTACTCATCTCTCTCAGAGCAACCAAATCCAATTCAAGAATAATAATGAATGATTGTAAGATAATTAATGTCTTCAAAAACTAAAAAATATATATATTTTGTAAACCAAACTCCAAGCCGTATACTACAGTGGGGAACCAATGAGGACCCTTGTACAAGTTCTTTTTAGAGATAGAGAGAGAAAGAGAATCACATTTCCCTTTAATTCTCACAGATATTGGTGAAGCCCTTTATATTCTCTCTTCTCTCTTTCAGTACACCATTTCACCCACACAAATACACAGGTGGTAATCTCAATTAATTTTGCTCCTTTTTTTTTGGATGGAACAGCGTCTTAATTTGTTAGCAACTACTCATCTTCTTCAACACACTCTCAGAAGCTTATGCATCCACCATAATTCCCAGTGGGTTTATGCCGTCTTCTGGCGGATCCTCCCTCGGAATTACCCACCACCAAAGTACACCATTTTTTCATTTTCTCCACCATTTTAATTTAAATTATTACATTACTTGAGTTACCCTCTTTTTTTTTTTTTCCTTCTGCAGATGGGAAAATCAAGGTGCTTTTGATAGGTCCAGAGGGAATTGGAGGAACTGGTATTTCTTTGAATTTCTTTTCTTATCCATTAATGGACAAAATTTGCTAATATTGATATTACCATATTATTGTAGGATATTGGTGTGGGAAGATGGCTTTTGCAATTTTGGGGCGTCGTCTTCGGCCGACGAGATGGATGGCGGTGGCGGCGGCGGTGACTTTCCGGGCTCGTCTGTGGTGTATGGGTTACAGCCATGTCGGGGACTGCAGCCGGAGCTTTTCTTCAAGATGTCGCACGAGATCTACAATTATGGAGAGGGGTAATTATTAAAAAAATCCCAACTTTAATATCTTTTGTTTTTTCCGCTCCTCCGTAATTAATATCCATAGGTTTCAATCTTGGTTCGAATATTAGAAATGGATTTACAATGTGTCATCTTCGTCTAGTATAATTTTGTTTCAATTGTGAGGCAGATTGATTGGAAAAGTAGCGGCGGATCGGAGTCATAAATGGATTTACAAAGAACCAAACGATAATCAAGACATCGAATTCTTACCGACATGGCACAATTCCGCTGACTCCGTAAGCAAGAATTGCAAAAATAATCCATGCACAGAAATGAAGAACACACATAAAATTTTCTTTTGATTGTGTTAATTGTCATTGGTTATTTAATTATTTTTTTTTTTTTGTTTGCAGCATCCTAGGACTTGGGAAGCCCAGTTTCAGTCAGGCATAAAGGTATTCAATCATAATAATATGAATTAATTGAGATTTTATTGGTTCTAATGCTTCCTTTCATTCACCCATCTTTTGATCTCACATTGTAAATTAAGTGGGAGTTAAAAAGTGGTGAATGTTATTGTCACCTAATACAATATGTGGGGATGAAAGATCGAACTTACCATCTTTTAATTAAACTATGTTGGCTTTGACGAATGCTATTATTAGTTGTATCTCTAATTAGCATATATTTCATATGTTATATGTGACTATTTGTCTTGGATAAATTTATGGAAGAAAAGAAAAAAGATGCAGATCATGAGATGACAACCTCGTTATTGTTTTTTCAGACCATAGCTTTGGTCGCAGTCAAAGAAGGCGTCGTTCAATTGGGAGCAGTTCAGAAGGTCTCTCCTTTTCTGACAATTACTTCCTGTTTATTAATAGACTAAACATTTTTATTATTTAAAAAGTTTTAATTTAATATTTGATTGTTTTAATAATTTTTTTAATTATATATTCTCATTATATGGCTAGATGTTCTCTGTTAAAAAAAAAAAGAAATYATATGGCTAGATGTTAAATATGTCTAATAGTAAGCTTAGACTATTGTCTAGCGATCAGTTGACAACAAATCTGGAGGTGTTAACATAATTAAATGAATTTTTCTCTCCTAGGTAATTTAATTAATTCTTTTAAATTTCGGACCACTTATTATCTAGATCTATGACAGGTTAAAATTTAAAACTTTCTTTGGTTACAGCTCTGTTGAGTTGGTTCTTCCCTATTTTGATATGGGTCTTAATCCATCTCGAGATCTCAATATTTCTATCGATATCTCAATATATACCACACTAACATCAGTAACTAAAACGTATATTTCCATTCATGTTATGTAGGTGACTGAAGACTTGAATTTCGTAGTACAATTAAGAAAGAAATTCTGCTACATCGAGAGCATCCCGGGCGTTCTATTGCCTCACCCGCTCTGCTCATCAATTCCATCTAATTTCAACGTAGACGCGGCCGCGATGGCTACCGCGGCGGCAGCCTACGAGAGCGCGGAGTTAGGGCGGTTCGAAGGGACGAGTTGTTTCCCAGGTCCAGCAGAGCAACTAATGTACAACCACATTAATTTGAACCCGGGCCAGCAGGTCCAAATAACACCATCAATGAGCAGCCTAGAAGCGCTTCTGGCGAAACTACCATCAGTGATGCCGCCAGAAGCAGAAGCAGAGCCGTCGGACCAGAAAACTTTGGAGCTTTTGGCAATGGAAAAAGTGGCAAAAGTAGAGATCCATGATGAGGATGAAGATGAGGTTGTATACACCCAACTTGTCCGTCGTTATCATGATTGTGATATAAGTTATAACTAACACAGCTGCCATATTAATCATGGCTTTTTTTTATTATTCTTTCTTCTTCTTCTTTTTGCTCCTTTATTGTGTGACACTGGTTTATGATCTCTAAGTAATCTTAGCCTTTTTTGTTTTTAGTTATAGTATGATGGGGTTCTCTCATTATTCCTTGCCCTAAAATCAAGATTAAATTTGTTTTACTTTCATTTCCCCTGCATGCATGCCCTTTGTAAACCAAATATAATTAATCTTTTGTAGTTACCACATTTGTTTGCTTGTTAGAGTGGGACACATCATGCATTTTCAACTCATGTATAGGTGTATTAGTTATTACATAAAAGATGACATTATTATTATTATTATTATTATTATTATTATTATTATTAAAAGGATAGAAAAATGAAAGAAGAAGATGACATAATTTTGCAACCATGTGTGTTAATAAAGTGTTTTTTTTTTCTTTTTTTTGGGCCTAACTTACAGTTCTGCTTCTAAAAAGCCGTTGATTAGTTGTATATTCTTGATTTATGAGTAGGGATTGAGTAATTTAGTTACCAACATCGAGTTTAGATTCGGAGCAACATGGATTGATTAAGATGCGCTACAAGAAAATTGATCATTTCATCCTTTGTGAAAGTCACTATCTTTAAAAATATATTAAATAAACATTGAAAAATACTTGTTCTCCACTGGTAAAGAACAATTTTTTTTTACCCCTATTAAATATCTAACAACGAGAAAGAAATGAAAAAACATAAAAACTTAAAAAAAATGATGAGTGGTGAAATATTTAATAGTGGTAAGGACAAAATTACTCCTGATCAAGTATTTTTCATAATTCTTTTTTGCATCCTTCTCCATAGATTGGTTCAGTCTTTGAAAAATTTCAAAATAGATCATGTAGAAAAAGCTTATTCAAAGATTCCACCTACAAAAATTAATATTTCTCATTAGTTTTAAACCCTCATAATTGTGAAATTAGTTGTAAATACCTTTTTCAAAGGCTTTCTTTATTTTTCTAAGGTTGTAATACTATTTTCAACGATTTTTAAACCTTCAAGTTAATTCTTTATTGGCACTTATAAATCCTTAAAAAAAATGAAGTAAAGATCAATAGTATTTGTAAATCTTTATTGACATTTGTAAATCCTTCAATAATTGCTTCATTTGTCCTTAAATTCCAGAATTTAAAGTAGCATTTGCAACAAGAGACACATAATTCTTCAAAGCTGAGAAAAAATTAAGTGAGAGAGAGAAGGGGAAATCAATACAAAGATATGGTATTCATATTTACATATTGTGTACAAGCTTCTAGACTAAAGATCCATTTTTCGAATCTGAAGTCCATGAAAAATATAACATGACGAAGTTTTAGGCATTTTTCACAAGGACAAGTTAACAAGGTAACAGAGACACTGCTTCATCAATTCCAGCCTTTATTTCAGAAACCTTTTGCTTCCTCTTCTCTGAAGGTATGATACATTCATATAGCAAAAAACATCAGTCTAATTTTTCTCTAATACCAAATGAGATATATATAAAATAAACTTCAATTTGCGAGCATCTAATAATAGTAAAAATTGAATTATAATTGATCCGTAATATTCGTAATATTCGTCACAACTAGGTAGCTCTTAGAATGTGAATCACTTTATCCTTCAAGAGAAATAATATATAACATCATATTATAAAAATCATCTAAAGTTAGAAAATCGCATAATATATGAATCATTTAACCTCCACCAACAAGTAACAAAAAGATTAAAAAAGTAGTTATAGGATATCTTACATATAATCACCACAGAACCTTTCTTTACTACTCTAAAATAACAGATATGAAAAATATAAGAACAGCCCCACTTCCAATTATAATTATTTCAAGTTCTAGTACATAGATATGTATGATCAGTGTGGAAGCAGGATAGACACTCACAAATTTAGAATCAATCATGAGAAGAAATAACTCCATTTGTATTGAAAATTCTTCACAAAAAATATACACTTGGTTCACAAACTCTCTCAAACTATTTGTTTTTTCTTCTCCATACTTGCTTGAAATACAATCCAAGAGGATACTATTTATAGGACTCCGTGAAAGAATCTAGACTCGACATTAACTCACATCCTATGAACCTGTACATTCATGAACATATAATTAACCTACCTTAAACAACTAAATACATTAATGTAGTTAATTAAATAATAGTTCATGTAGATGTATAATGTATCTAGAAATGTATGTCCCCAAGGGATAGCTTGGATGGCTTGGGACTTCAAGGAAAAACCTTAAAGTTTTAGGTTCAAGCCACATGGGATGCAACTTCCATCAAGTGATGACTCTTTGCGTATGTACGGGTATGGGGGATGATGCCCATACCCCCCAGGTATAGGGGCATAAAGGCCAGAAGGCCGAACCATAGAATTTAGGATGGCAAGTCACAGATGTTAAACCCTCACACAACCCTAACAAACCGAGATCAGCAAACAACTAAATCTTTTCTTGGTACTCTCTTGTACAAAACAAAAAGGAAAAATAGAAGTCAAATGAGGAATAAAATATGGAGATGAATGTTACATAAGCTATTTTTCACAATTTTCTTCTTCAATACAAATGATATCAACCATTCAACATTAGGGAAGCAACAGAAGATCTCAATTGCACTTGGTAGCTCACTGTTAAATGGTCAAATGCAGTTGAGGCTACTCATCAGATTAAAAATAAGATTTTTCTACAACAAGAAGATTTCAATTGATACTTGGCAAGAAATTAGGATAATGACTTAAACTTCAGTTATCTGCCCCCCAACCCATTATTGTAATCATGAAGATTTTTTTTTTTAGTGTTACTTATTTGGACGCAGATGCTAAGTCTTTGTAGGGTGAGTAAGAAGTACTTCCAAAAAATATTGTTTTTTGGCTCCTCAGGACAGAGAGAAAAAATAGAAATTTTAAAATTAAGTGTAGAGATTATTTTCCAGGTTTAAGAGATTCTTCGGTACATGCTTTGAAACCCTCAATTACACCCTTTGATACCTTAGTTCTGAGACAAAAATTACAAAAAACAGAACCATAGCTGTTAGGACTTTGAATTTTTCAAAAGAATCACAGACCAAAACAGAACCATAACCCTTTTTTTTTCTAAAATTTTTCTCGCCCCATAGCAAAAATTTTAGATTAGAGAGGTAACAAAGTCTAAATTTAACTTGCAAAGAAAGAAAAACATAAAATTTCTTATTTTCCAACTTATCTTTCTCTATCTAACATATTTCTTTCTAAAATCATAAGGTAAAACTGTATATAGTTGTGTCCCTAAAATGTATAGTTTTTCTCTCTTGAGATTGTTTTTAAGTCCAAACTTTTCCTATAAATTGGAAGAATAAGGTCCCACTGTAGTCAGAAGATGAAACATATTGAATTTTTCAGTAAGGAAACTATAAAATGAGATCTCAATTTTACCCATTTACCTTCCTGCAATACATACATATTTCAATTCAGAATTGTAGCCAACTTTTGAGCAATATTTGTCCACGTAATTCAGAAGCCCCCTTGTCTGATCAATCACCCCAACAAAACTTTCAGAGGTGGCCTAATAAAAAATATGTAGAATTTATTTTACTGCTATTTTTACATGAAAACTAAACAAAGATCGTAACGATAGGAAACAACTCTAATTCACTACTCGGCTTCTCCAATTCCTACCAACCAATCGCACCCAAGAAACTGAAATCACGAGCAAATTTACGCATTAGACGCTCCATACAAACGAAATTCAGGCGTTTGTCAAAGTATTTAGTAATTAGGTTTGGTGAATCGCAAATCCGAGAGAAAGTGAGGAAAATGGAAACAATAGGATCGAAACAGAAACAGAAACGCCCTAAATTCTAGCAGAACGTGATAGAAGAATAACACTCCCGACGAAAACACCAGATGCAAAAATAAATCGGAAATCAGAAATCGGAAGGGAAAATCAGCAGGAATAAAAGGGGAAAATCAGATACCTGAGTGATGAGGCACTCCGCAGCGGGTGGCGGCGACTCGACGATGCCGAGCGGCGGCGACTCGTTTTTAAAAGTGAATAATTTCCGAAGTTATTGACTTCCGATTAAAAGTAATATTTTTCAAATGTTTTAAATGTTTGTCGATGAATATATTATTCTGTAAAATGGTGACAAAGGAGATTCACTTTAGAGTTTTCCATCCTTAAATTATCAAATCGATGAAGATCTTTCAGTTTTGATTTGATGTGCCTTTTAAGTTAGACGATTCATCGAGAACACGATGAATCACCGTTCTTATTGACTTACTAAGAGTTTGAATGGTGAGTAATTTCGTCAATTTGGCTAGCTGGATCTCCCATCGACAAATTGTTTTTTTAAAAGCTTTCATTTGACGTCACTATCTATCGATCCAGTCAACTGATGTCTGCATCATTACTATGGAAACAAAATTTCATTAGCCATTTTTCTGTGAAGCAAAGCCAAGTCTTTTTAGATGACATTCCATCTTGCATTTTTCTACTTGAGACTGTTTTTTATTAGCCCAATCAAAAACCACCATGATATTAGACTGTTTTTTCCTCTCCAATTATTACATATATTGTTAAATTTTGTATTGGATAAGATGTTTTTTTCCTATTAAACAATAACAATGATTTCTAATACATATACTTGATTTGAAATATCATTCATACATCTGAAAAATCTAGAAGGATAAAATCGAAATAACTAAAAATTCAAAAATTTTACAAAAACCAAAAATTTGTTATTATATTTACAAAATATAGCATATATTTTAGCAAACCATTACAAATTCCCAAATGTTAATTCATTTAAACATTTGTTCAATAGTAAAGTAGCTTTTGGGTCTTGGGCCTTCAGGCAACTCCAATTGCAAGGCCTCTATTTGTGACCAAACAGCCCAATTGATTGTCTCAAATGGGTTCTTGTAGGGGCTAACCGGCCCAATCTCTCATAATCACGCCAATGAAAAATCCAAGCAGCACTGAATTACCACTTAGATTATTAAATTTAAGAAATTTTTTGGTCAGATGAACCTGCTGACTTCATATATGTAAGGTCTGGCTACCTACGGATCAATACGAGTCCGTTTAACATGTTTTGTCCTCACTTACATACTTTCTAATAAATCAACTACGATGTCACCTAATCGAAGATTGCTTCAAGCCAAACACACTTAATTATGAAATTCTTATGATTGAGCCACTAGAAAAAAGTGCATCTTGTTCCATGATCTCAACATCTCTATCATTTGGATATAGTACCGATTCATCTATGTATTCCTCGTCCTCTCTATTCTGATGTCACAATATATGATATTTTTATCAAAAAACGATTGATTAACGATCTAAAGATAACAATCAAGTTATAGGTTTGAATCTGATCCTAGATCTAAAAATAACAATCAAGTTATAGGTTTGAATCCGAACTGAATAGGATGGTAAAGCACTGAGGGAGTGAAGAATGGGGACAGCAAGAGGGTTGAAGTTTAGCCCCAGGTGTGGAGGCAGGAGCATCTTATAAATATTGGGATGCCAATTTTAGTGTTCATGTGCAACCATGTGCCTTCCGCTCCCACCACAATAAAAGAAACTCATGCCATTTACAAACCTACCAAACACCAACCAGCCATATATCACTTCAAGCTTCTACCGTCGTCACTTTTACTCTTAAGCTTAACGCTTTGTCAATCCATTCAAATTTTATCTTTGGGTACCAAATAGTTGAAAACAAAGTTAGTATTCTGATAGAGTACACGATTCGATCTAATCTTATAGAAATAAATAGTTTCGCGTACTTGCGAGGATTTATATTTATAGAGATGAGCTCCCGACAACACTCCAACGACTCTCTGATAGTTGCTTGGAAAATACGTTGCGTTGTCGGAGAACATCCTCATTGTCTTCGTGTCTATAGGTGCCCTTCAAGGTCGGCTCATACCTGTCGGAGGTCGACTAGAAGGTAATATATATGTAGCTCGGCTCGACTTTCTCTTTTCGAGCTCTAGAGACTTGTATTAACCCGAAAGATGATATTAAGTCATCTTATTGTTCTACATGTGATGTTGACACGTGACAAGTGATAAATGATCCCAACAGATCAATTATATAGAATACTAATACTTCTTCTAATATGAGTGCAGCAATTCTATAGTATATACGATCTCTTCATACATGCATAATTTATTAGAAATGGTGAGGAAGACATCATTTTGGATGTTAATTATTACTTGATATAGCCCCAATGAGAAGAATTTTTTTGTTTCAAGTCTTATTCTTAATTTTAGTGTTAGATATATCCACATACAAGTCAATAACACTAAACCTACACCTAAAAAGAAAATTGAAATGTGAGGTAAAATAATTAAATTAAATAGAGAGATTATTTGAATGGTTTAATCAGCTCCAAACGGCAAAATGTCATTTTCGAAAGCCTCCCCCTTATAATAATGATGGAATTCAGTCCACGACGTGAATAATAAATTGCATTAATGTGGATGTACGTGGAAATGTCTTG
>NW_019104561.1:200843-227501 GCF_001995035.1 Momordica charantia | reverse complement strand
TTTGTTCAAACTGCAAAAAGTCGTAAAATACAACACTTTTTTTCTCACCTGCCCTTCGTTTAGATTTCAAGGGTTTTTTCTTTTTTCTTTTATAACACACTCTTTCAGCTCTTTTATTTAACTTTTTTCTAAATTTGTTAAACTAAAAAATAAAAGAAATGATATTTTTCTAATATAAAACACATACATTGCCATTTACATACAACTCCACTCTAATTTAAGGAGTTTTTTATTTCTTCTAACAATTTTTCCTTTTTCCCTTTTCCTTTTTTTTTCTTTTTTAGTTCAACGTATTTCTTCCAATAATACATTGCAATTCACATGGTCTTGGAATATCTCTCTCTCTATATATATATACATATTGAGTGTTAAGGTGAACACTTAAACAAACCCTTGTATTCCAAAAATTCCTCATTCAAATCCTCTCTCAGTTTCTCAGTTTCTACAATCAGTTGAGGATACAATATTTGGGCTAGCTAGGCTTGTTGTTAATTTAAGTATATTGTTGGGAAAATGGAATACTATTGTGTATCTTCAACCGACGCCAAAGGAATTGGGATTGGGAAGGTGAAGTGGCAGAGGAGGGGGAGGCGCGGCGGCCGGCACGGCGGCGGCTCTGTGCAGATGAAGATGAGGAAGCTGCAGCGGCTGATCCCCGGAGGGCGGGGGCTGAAGCCGGACCGCCTCTTCTTGAAAACGGCGGATTATATAATGCAATTGAGGTCTCAAGTTAATGTTTTGCAAGCACTTTCCAAGATTTACGAACCCACCCTAATTTCTAAATATTGATATTTTTTTCTGTTTTCTTGTAATCTTGTATCCAGAAAAGAAAAAAAAAAATTCATTGGCATTTTGGCCATCTTCATATGACATACACATATATGGGATTATGTATGTATGTTTGTGTAGATAATATCACATGACTAATTATCTCTGTTATCAATGTGCCCTCACCTTACATTCTTCAAATTTCATACTTTTATTTTATTTTCTCAGAATTATTGGAATGAAGAAACTCGTGAATATCCACATAATATTCTATTGGAACAAATTCTATTAATTCGTTGGGTAGGATGGCAGAAAAGGGAAAAAAATATATATAAATATGATCATGGCATAGTATAATAATTCTTTTTATTAATGTTTACAAACTTGAATTTTAAATCTCTGGTTTATTCCATTTTTTAATATATTTTGAAAAGATGGAAACATGGATATGTAAGAGATAAGAAGAGGAGAGGTGGATGAGTTGCAGCCACAAATAGTTCCAAATTTGGAAACTTTGAAGGAAATTATATGTGAAAATGGAAAAATAAAGGGGGAAATTAGAAAGTGGAGTAAAATAGAACCTCAATTTTTGGGCACAGAACAACACCCATTGGTGTTCCAAAATTCACAGACAGAGTGCGTTTTGATTGAGGCACCTCAACATTCTTTTGCCCTTTTTTTCTTGGGACTTCAAAACTTAATTTTCTACGCCATCTAATTACCTTAAATTTATATTATTCAGAAATTATCATCACAAAAAACAAGAGATTTATTGTTTTATCATTTAAATTCCTAAAATGTATACTTTAAAATAATAATAATAAAATTTGAAATTGAACTAGGTCACATGGAGTCAATGACCTAAACAAGTTGAACCATTGTGAAACTTATTATTTCATCTTAATTTCAAATCTTCCTTGGATGCATCTTTTAATTTATTTGGGAGGACCGTCAAAATCTGACATGCACGAGGCATCATGCATGTCTAGTAATAAAACTTATAATAAGTAAATTAGATCTAAAGGATGATGGCTAGGTTATTTCCATTGTTATATAATTTCAGGAGTACAAATTTGTATGATGTAATACGGGTGGCATAATATTTTTGCCTAGTCATTATGACTTCGTTAAATAGCAGAAAAATAAAATATAGAATTATTTGTGAAAAACTAAACAAAACTGTGAAATTTTACAGTTTGAGTTGTTGAGCTATGTATATATATTAATATTAAAAAATGTACCATCCACATTTTGGCAATAACTTGATTACAGAATCGACAAGCCTCATGCAATAATACTCAAAAAGGTTTCTTCTTCCATTACATATTGACTGAGAAATTAATATATATATATATATACACACACACTATTAATTAATTGCAATGGAAAGTTTATAGATAAGTCAATATTAATATAATTCAATAATAGAGATATCCATTCCCCATTGAAGTCGAAGATTCAAATTCTCACCTTTCACGTTTCTTGTTGATTCAACAAGAAACAATTGTCCATAAATAAAATAATATTGTAATTTCTTTATATAGAAAATAAACAACGTTATAATTTTGATCGGTAATATTGTCGTTTTCTCATGTAATTAAGAAACGAAAGTAATATAGGTTTTATATAAAGATCTGCTAAAGACTTGAACCATATAGAACTTACTACCGGTGTGACRGAGAAAGTTAATCAATCCATTAATTTTTTTAGAAAATAAAAAAAAAATGTGAGATCTATTAGACACGAAAAAATTCAAAACAAACTCAACACAAGATTGGAAGAAATAAGGCATGAGAGTGAGATCATAACAACTAAACTACCTTGACATATGGTAATTTTTTTAGCTTAACAATATGGTAATTTTTATTTTATTTTATTATTATTTTTTTTTTGAGCTCGTTTGGGATGGTTAAACTTCTACTCCCACACCTACCCAATGCCTATCCCATACGCGAACAGAATCCAATTTTAAACCACGTCGGTGGATACTCAAAACTGTGTCCCAAACAGATGACTAAACACCGACCCATAGTCTCTCCTTCTGGAAGCTGCTAAAATTTTCACACCTGGGGCTGGGGACCTGAAGCGAAGCAGTTGATTTGTGTGTCCAATTCTATTGAAGCTTCACAAATTCAAAAGCTTCGATCAGAAATCAGCTTTTTCTTTGGTTTCCCCAGCGACCCGTTTCGCCATTATCGGTTACGACACCATCCACTGCCCTTCCAAATATATCAGGCATCTAAAACCCTCGACGAGTGCGGGCCTCTGCAGCTGAGCGATTCTGTTTGGGCAGCGCCCGATCGTGTCGAAACTCGGAATCTTATGGCACATGCAACGCAAAGCCCCATTTCTAGTTGATTTCCCAATGACCCAGGTTGGTAAATTTCATTCTTCTGGTTCCAATTTGACCATCAGTTCAAGTTTAGGCGTTTTGGGTAGCGAGAAATTTCTGTCTATATCCTAGCATTTTCATTTTTACTGCAATCTTAGTTCAGGGCTGGTTTTGATTTTTATCTCCCTTTTGTCTTCAAATTTTTACCCACATTTGAACTGGCTGGCAGTGCAATATATAGCCTGCCAACTGCTTGCTTGTTTGCCTCAATGCAAGAGTTGCTTTGGTTTCGAGGAAAACGAGGAGGAAGACGACTGATATTAGAAAGATTTCAAGTAATTGGCTCGGTGTTGGATCGAAGGAAAAAAGAAAATGGTGGTGAACTAATTATGTTGGCGTTCTAAAATGTCTTTTCTTCATCCTCAAACCAGAGTCTTTCTGGTTACTCCCTCCATTTCCCCTCTGCATTCCTCTTCCCCATTGGCATACCAAAAACAACCAACTCCACCCACTTCCTCTAGCAGTAAAATAAGCCCTGCAGTTCTTTTAGTCATAGTTATTCTGGCTATTCTTTTTTTCATATCTGGTATTCTTCATTTTCTAGTGAGATTTCTTGTAAAGCAACGATCTCCATCATCAATATCTGAGTCCAATAGTAATAGGTTCCCTGAAATGTCTGAATCATCTGCTTTCCAAAGACAGTTACAACAGCTCTTCCATCTTCATGATTCAGGGCTAGATCAAGCCTTCATAGACGCCCTCCCTGTTTTCCTCTACACAGAGATAGTGGGTTTAAAAGAGCCATTTGATTGTGCTGTATGTCTTTGTGAATTTTCAGAACTAGACAAGCTAAGATTGCTCCCTACTTGCAGTCATGCTTTTCACATTGATTGTATAGACACATGGTTGCTTTCTAACTCAACTTGCCCTCTTTGTAGAGGGACCCTTTACTCTCCTGGGCTTGCCATTGAAAATCCCATATTTGGTTTTGAAGACTCAGAGGGAACAGAGGGGTCTGCAGAGGATGGAAGAATTGGTGTTCCTACAGCTCAAAAACCTCCAGAGAACGACATGTATGGTGAAAAGAGAGTGTTTTCAATCAGACTTGGGAAATTTAGGAACTTGAATAATGGAGGAGTGAGAGGATTGGAGAAAGGAGAGGGAGAGACCAGCAGTAGCAGTTTGGGGGCGAGAAGATGCTATTCAATGGGGTCCTACCAGTATATCGTGGCTGATTCAGATTTGCAAGTGGCCTTACGAACGAGTAATCGGACTGGTGGGCGAAGTATGAGATTCGTGAGAGCTAGAGATTCTCAAACTGGGAATTCCTTGATTGATGATGATGCTGAGGGGAAGAAGATTAACATTGGAAGTAAAAATGAAAGCTTTTCTGTTTCCAAAATCTGGCTGTGGTCAAAGAAGGCTCGACAGCCGATTGGTTCAGACGTTCATCTGCGAGCTAATTAAGGTTCTGGGGTTGTGCCAGAAACAGGTAACCTAAAGATAAGTTGAGTGAGGTCTTTTACTGTGTGTTTGTACTCTCTGCATGATATCAACGACCCCATGTATAAGAAAATGATAATGAAACGAATCTTTAAGGTATGGCTTATCATATGGTTATACTAATTAGAATGCAGTTATAGAATTATGGGCAGGCTTGCTTTTTAATTTTATTTTTTTGGAGTATGTGAATTTTAACCTCGAACCTCAAAGGAAGGGATAGATGTCATTTTCCGAGCTATGCTTTATGTTGGCTTGCGGAGAACTTTTGTCAACGGGAGGATATTGAATGGTGTGCATTCTTTGAGATAAAATCAGGTGGTTCAAGATTTGCAGAGGGGATCGTGGCCATGGCTCTTTTCTTTATCATTGCAAGGCCCCAAGTATGGGCTGAATTGAAGAACTTGAGGCGAAGATTGTTTTAAAGCATAATAAGACCAAAAGGTCACATCATTACTTTAGACTTTTGAGAGGTAATTCAAGAGAATTATATGTGCTTAATACCAGAGGAACTGATTATTTACTCGCTTAGGTCATAAATAGGGGTCAGATCTTGAGAAGTGATTCGACAAATTTTCCCAATCAATTAACATCGCCTATTAAATTTCACCAATTGGCAAGGCGGGCAAAAAATGAATGCAAAGAACGAAGACAAAAAAAACTCACATATCCATGTAATTCCTGCCCGTTAGAAATACTCTTGGGTATGGTTAGTTCTTTTTGGGGGAAAATGGAAAAGGAAAAAAAGTGTTCTTACATATCTATTTGCTTATCAATATATTCATTTCGTTTTTATGGACCGCAATTGCATACCATGCCACTTGTTACCATCCGAGTGCAATTCCCATCTGACAAAAGAAGGATTTTAGACGCATTTACAAGTTTTCTCTGTAGAATGTTGAAATTTGCAATAATAAAACAAAGTAAAATAATAAAGAAGAAAGCAAGACAAAATAACGAGAAGAAAGCCAGATATTCAATAGCAAATGGCATCGCAGTAGGTGGTTTCAACTTTCAAACTTCCAAGATTAAGATTTTACCTGCTACTTAAAATATGTTTGCACAGAAACTCGAGCCTTGCCCGGGAGATTTGATTATCGATATTATAATCATAATTGGTCGCCTGATTGAGCTACCCTACCACACAAATTTGGTCCAGAATCCAGATATACTTCTAAATTAATGAATTAAGAATTCAAAACAAAATTCAGTAGGTCCGAACCAAATAGAGCTTCTTTCCAGTAGAGGGAAAAGGAAAAAAGAAGAGGGTCCAAACTGGAGAGCTCTTTCAACTGGGGAATTACATCATGGTCCTGCATACATATTTCCTAGAAGCTTACAAGGGCAAAAGCATGAAGAAGGAAGATATAATATTACAAGCTCATCTTCCAATAAGAAAAGAAGACTTCTAAACAAATCAAATTGAATTCCTTTTTTTCTTCCTTTAAATGTTTCGCATGTTTATTCAACTTGGTGACTGTGGTTGGAAACGATAATGCTGGAGAGTAAAAACTTAAAAAACAAGTGGCAAGAACAGTACCTCCAATCCTTAATGTAACACTTGAGCTCCCACCTCTTCATGCAAGACAAAATTTTTATAACCAAATCCCCGTACAATAACTTGAAATAATGTACAAAACCACTCTGAAAAGAGATTCAGAAACAAGAGAGATGGAGGGCCAGAGTGATGTCATTGGATTTATAGAAATCCCAGGGAAGCAAAATCAGCCATCAATGCGCTGCAAATCAAACCGTCCAATTTGATGAATTGAAGAATAATATAAGAAACTAACGCTACAAACAAAATGAAGACTGAATAGGGCCAGTTTATCACCATCTTTACACTTTCAGAGCCGTCTAACATCACAAATTACGAGGGAAATTATTGACTTGACCCTCCTCCAAAATATCTTTGTCATCCACCTTGTACGCTATCCTTAGGCGCATCACAAGATGCTTCTGAAAACATCAATAATATTGTAAATTATGGGAGGAAGTAACAGAGCAAGCATCAATTTTTGGATAAGAAATTGAAGCCGACTAACAACAATTTTATGGTAATTCTAATAAAACGCAGTCACAACCGTGCCACAGTACATTGATATCTTGAATAAATCATTTAGTAGTAAAGATTCTTAGAAATAAATAAATAAACAGATGCAATGAAAATCATTCAACTGCCATGCGACACGCTACAAATCTAAAAATTCCAAAACAGAATTTTATAAGTTGAAAAAGAAAGATACCTTCCCATACTGGCTATTAGTCACTCTCAACTTTTGTGTGATAGACCCATTACCACCTCCAGGCAGAGTACTACCACTAGCCGGATCTAAATGCAATTGGAGGAACTGTTTCAAATCCCCAAATAAATGTCAGAACCATTGGTTGACCAGAAAATTTAAGCAGATATGAGGTAAGCGCCTATTATATTAAGATAAACTAGCGTGACCCTACTAATTTGAAGATTCCAATTCATGCATGTGGATGTGGCAACAACAATAAGCTAGGACAAGGCGTCCACAAAAGGCGCAAAATATTGCAAGCAAAATATTTCAAGGGGAATATGAGGTGAGGAGATTCCACAAAATAAGGTGGCTAAACACAATCTTCTAAAAACTACAAGCCATAAGGCAGGAGGAATAACCACTAAGCACTTTAAAAAAATAAAAATAAAAACCGTTGCTACTTTGATCTTTACTTTTTGTTTTTAAAAATAAGCATATTTGTTAACCATTTTTTTCTCGTGCTTTCTATGCTCTGATATCTTTGCCAAATTTCAGAAGTCCAAATAATATATATAGCTTTCAAAATTTAGCTTTAGATTTTAAAATTTACCTAACATTTCAAAATGCTATTTGAGAAACAGAGAACAGACAGTATGTTGTTGCTCAAGACACTATGAAATACCTTAATAATTAACTACCAAAGGAGATATCGGGTGAATTTGGTTAGTCACCCGATAAGTTTTTACCTTTGGAACTGCTGCCTGGAAAATGAAATTTGTATAGGTATTATGAGATAAATTCGTAAATGTGGCATGGATAAATGTCGTTTGTGGGCTCCCAGCTGCCTTAGAGAAATCAAAAGCTATTCTCAATGATCCGCTTTCGTATGCAACTATAGATGGATAAACTGAACCATTCTCATCTGGAAAAAAAAAAAGCTATCAAAATTTTGACGAGATTCATCTCAACTAAAGAGATTCGAAGCACCAATGACAAGTTTACCACCTGCACTTGCTGCGTTAGGGGACAAGGCACTCAACAAATCAATTGTAGGAGCAGGTACAGGAGCAGAAGGTTTGCTCGCAGAGAGAGGAGAAAGAGAAGAGAGTCCATCCAATTGAACAGTAAGTGATTTGTCTTGATTTGCTAATATGTCAGTAGCAGATGCAGTACTCTGTGTAGGTGGCGTCCCAATAGATAAAAGATCCAATAGAACATCAGTTCCACTTTTTGGAGCTTGATTACTTCCTGAAGATATTCAAAGTTTCCAAATAACAATTATGGGTTAACATTTGGACTGTCCATGAAGAAAGTAGCGACAAATTTTTTAGAAACATTCAAACTAAAGTTCTTCCAGATACACCAACAGTAGTCTAGTAGAGCATGCAGAGTATTTTCATAATTAAAAATACAACATCGATTGAGTGGTAGGAATATTTGTTAAATATCTAAAATTATGGCCTCACAGTTGACAGCCCTTCATAAAATTATGCAAACAAAATATTATAAGCACTACCAAATCA
Organism: Momordica charantia; assembly: GCF_001995035.1. The sequence continues at coordinate 219,150 of NW_019104561.1, read as the reverse complement.
CACAAATAAAATTCTACCAGATTTGAGAACTGGTAGTTGTTGCTTGTTTATCACCACTGTATTTATCTTCGTGAGAACTAAACCTCAAAATAGCGGAAATGAACATTCAACGTGAATGGAAGCAAGAACATGTGGAAATGAACATCCAACATCCACTCATAGTCATTGGGGACGTATTTGCAAGCTGAAACCAATGGTAGATAAGAGAAATAAACTTTTTTGGTCCCAAATGCAAGGTTAGGTATTTGACTAATCTGTGGATAGAGGTTTGGTAGATTTTCAAAAGATATTATTGGTTAAAAAGACTCTCAACTCTCATTCCAGATTTGGTAATGAATAAAGAATCAAGCTTATCAAGGTTGATAATGATAGACGTATGGTCAAATCATTATGGAGTTCTAAAAGAATTGGCTGGACTAAGGTGCAATCAAGGGAAAGGTCCAGCAGCATGCTCATTTGTTGGGATGAAAATAGAATTGGTGTTAAGTCATGAAAGATTACAGAGAAAGAAAGCATCTATACATGAAATTAAAGTCCCTGAATTCTTATATTGACTCCCCTTAGTGTATTTCGGAGGGGATTTCAACATTATGCATTGGTGACTGGTCATATAAACGATCTAGTGGTGGGAGAAGAAGTCGCAGAAAGAGGTTTAATAGCATTATTGAAAACTTTGGGAATCCTGCTTTTTAATGGGTATTGGAGCAGCCTTTTCTGCTGAACTCTTCTGGGCTTTCCTTCCAAAATTTTGGTCCTTGGGACAGTGGATTAGCAGTTGTGTTTTGATGGTTTTGATTTTAGCTTTTCTGGCTCTTCGTTCTTTCCTTCTGGAGATAATTTTGTTTCTTTGGGTTCTTTTCTTTGTTCATCAATGTTCTATTTTTAGCTATTATAATTTTTGGCATATTTTGCTTTATTAGTTTGGTTGCGTGTTCTTTTCACCTCTCTGATAGTTTGTATCTTTGACCTTCTTTCTTTTCCTTTGTCGAGGAAAAATTTGTTTCGTGTTTCAAAAAAGAAAAAAAAAATCAAATGAGCCATGTGAGGCATGGTCAAGGATAGCAGTGCTGAAAGAAAATTGTAGAGTTTGTAAATCCTAAAAACAAGTGTTAAATCGAGGAAAATGAAAGTAGCCGCTTGATGCAAAGTAGAAGTCAAGAAGTTCACAGAACGGTCAGGATAAAATAGATATACTATGCTTTCAAAACTAACCGGATTGCTCTGGAGCTGCGGTCAAATCAAGCCCAAGAAGATCCTGAATAAAATCACTACCAGAAGAGCTAGGCACAGGGACATCATCCGAACTTAGATCAAGTAAATCAACTAGAGGAGCAGCAGATTTGGAAACTCCATTTGGAAGAGTAATTGCAGCCCCATTGGAAGTCGAAACTGATGCTGGCATAGAACCAGCCCTTTTTCCAATGAACGTAGCCTCATCCAAAACTGGCATCCTTTCAACCAATGCAGACCTGAAGATGCGCGTCCATCAGCTCTGTAATATTTAATGAAGCTCTAATATCGGTGCATAAAGTTAAATTCTTCCTGTAATGAAATTTGGCGATTTCATATTAGGGAAAGAAATAAACATCACACTGAGTAGATACCTCATATTCTGATGATTTGCAATGATGGAATTGAATTCGATTGATCTTTGCTGCAATTCAAGCACAAGGCTTCCTTTATATTGAACAATTAAATGGTTGACCCTCCTGGAAAGAATAGTCATTAAAGATTTCTATTAAAATTACAAAAGGAGTCATGAAAGATTTGTAACATTTCATCATAGATAAATATATTATGCCTCGTGAAAATTATTGAGGGTACTCCTCATCTCATTGACCTTTTGGACGTTCTTATTTCCCTAATAAAAGTCTATGTTTCTTATGAAAAAAACACACCCACCCCACCCCCACCCCCCAAATTGAATAGAATGAAATTTCTTGGAATCATTCTGCAGTAACACCTGATCTCCAGCAGCATGTGGTGCAAATTTCTCAGTTTAATGGCGATTATGTTGTGGCAAATCTGATAATTTTTTCTTTTTATCAGATAACACGTTCAGCATTCTTCATTCATCAGGAGAGGGAAGATTTTCTGGCATTGCTTGGTTTGGTTAACATCTTATGATAACTATAATGAGCATTTTGGAGGTTAGGAGCTCCATATATTAAAATGCTTCATTGTGTCTCAATTAATCCTAACCTCATGAGAGTCGTTTTCTTATACAAACAGTTGCTGTAAGGTTCAGTTGTAAAGGCCGGGAGAAAAGTACAGCTTTTCATAGAATTTGGGTAGTGGCTAGTTTTTTCCTTTTAGAAGCATTCCATCACTTCGATGGTTTATAATTTAATTCTTATTTCCTATCCAGAAAAGGTTATTTTAACCGAAATTTTTACCGATACATTGCATGTTCAACAAAAAAATTGTTTCACTCCAAAAAAAAAGATCTTTAAGAGATGAGAAATTTAGTGTCTTAGCTCCCAAGGGGCAGCCCTGTTAGCCAGGACTTGGAGTCTCTTTATCATACTAGCTTAGAGGTCTCAAGTTTGTTTGAACTTTTGAGTGAACTTAATACAAAAAACCCTTGATGTCTCCCAAGTATGGGCCTTGGGACAAGCACGGATGCCTCCGATATAGGGGAGCAAAGATCCAGCTCCCAGTTATTATTTTATAAAATTAAAAGAAAAAAAAAGTCTTGACTGTAAAAAACATCAAAAAAAATTGTTCCACCCCAAAAGAAAATAAATCTTAAAGAGATGAGAAATTTGGTGTCTTGATTATAAAAACAAATAAATGTTCAAACCAAGTGGCAGATGTCCTTAGGTAATGAAAGGAGCATAATGACGAGTTATTGTTTCTTTTTCCATCTAGTTTAAGCAACATTTAGAACTAAACGAAAAAGATATTTCCATAAGAGAAAATAATCTTTCATCATAAGTACACAGACACAGACACATCATAGACACAGCAACACACCAATTTAACAAATTTAGGACACGGAGATGTTGGAGACATGTTATTTATTTCTTAATTTTTTAGATAGTCTGGTGGCAAAGGTTGGCAGTGGTAGCGGCAGCGGCAGCGGCGAAGGGCTTCTCATGCTTCTCTATTTCATGGGATTTGTGGGAGGCTAGGGCTTCTGACTTCTGTTTTGTTTTTTAGTTTTTCTTCTTTATTTTTTTTAAGTTATGGACTTTATTTATAGGCCTTCTGTTTAGTTTTTAGGCTGGGTCAGGCATGTCCAGACGTGTTCGGGCCGTATCCCAGACCAAAATAAAAATTAAAAAAAGAAAACTAAGACACGTAGATTGATGCATCGGACAGGACATATCCATGTCCAACACGGACACTCTGCCTAAAATGGATTTTAGTGTCAGTGCTTCCTAGCTTCCATCCAAGGAAATTAAATGTCTTTCAACCAAAAGGCAGGGAGAAATAAATCTATTACCAAACATTCAGAGGGAATTTCATATCATCAAAAAAGATTGGCACTAGCATTCACGTACTCTGAACATGATGGGAAACGAGAAGAGAGCTTCAGCAAAGCAATCATAGCCATTGCTTTGGTCGTGAGATCTGAGCCATGGCGTTTAATAGCAGTTTCAGCAACATCTACAGCATCAGATTCCGTAACCTGAGAAGAAATTCAGTTATTCATTAAACAGATCCAGAGAAGAAATCCACAACACAAGGAAGCCCAAAATGATAGAATTTGCAACTAGAAAATAATATGAGCTGCATTATTGGATTGGCTTAGATCCAGGGCAAAAGGATTTGGTAGTTTCAAAACCACCACCATGCTCCAACCTATGATGTACCAAGAAAGATGTACGGTCTAACGAGGCATTACTACCCAGAAGGAAAGATAGAGAAACAAAAAATAAATCTAATGGAGTTAGTCGTATCGATTAGCATATCTTTACTGGAAACAGTCCATATTAGCAGATGAATTAGAAAGCAATGACCAGAAAAATACAAAAAACAAGTAGAAGGAATACAAAGTCATGGTCCATGGAAATGACATTTGAACTTTTACACCAAACAAAAATGATTTTACCACAGATATTCAACATTATCAATCGAATTCCAGAAGATATCCATTAATTGTTACAGATTTTTCTTACAAGCTTCTCATGCTGAGGTTAAACCTAGGTTTTATTTATAAGAATTAAGAACAACAATTATCATTAGGTATAATTACCATTTTAAAGGCACATACATTTTTTACATAAGAAACACTTGTATTGAAAGTGAAAATGCATATTTAGTGAACGAAGGCTGCTATCCACCAGCCCCTAACTCAAAGAGTCCAAGCACAAAAATAGAAAAAGCAACTGAAAAAATAGCATAGGCATAGTTGCAAAGAAAAACAAAAACATTCAACTAAAATTAAAAATTAACTTGGATATAGTGTGTTCAGGATTTGTTTTGTACTTCCTATTTGAGTTTGTTTTTGTTGTTAGTTTTAGTTTGTTAGTTTGTTAGTAATTGGTTTCTGGTTTCTTAGTTAGTAGGCTCTAAAAAATAACAAAGATCCTTTGGTAGAGAGTTCTTGGAGATTTCTGATACTAGGTTGCATCAAACTTTTTTTTTTAATTATCCTCTTCTAGTTATTGGTGCCAATTAGAGTGCTTTGACGTGAGCCCCTGGGCAAGTTGTGAGGATTTCTAATCCTCTCTTTCTTATTCCTTGCTCTTTAATGAAACTGGTTTCTTATCCCCTTGGGAAAGGGTGGAGGGGTCATGGTAACTAGCTGGCAGCGCTGAACCTTATCCATCCCAAATCACAAACAAACAAACAAGCACGAAAATCATATATAGGAGCACAGAAAGAGTGCTTACAACTATGGAGTCCTCTACATCAAGCATTCCAATATTATTTACCAGCATGTCGCCATATTCCCCAATGCACCAAACTGCCACTCGAACAAGACTTTCCTGCTTAACATGTCAGCATAGGCATAAAGGAATACCCACTTGTATACTTGGTGTGGGGGTGTATTTGAGAGTGTGTGACTGCGTGTTTGTGTCTGCATGGTGGGGGGAACAATTTGGTGTTTACGTTATCAAAAGAGAACGACTGAATACCTGTTCACTAGATATCTGAAATGCTCTGTATAAGGCCCTTACAGTATACCCGTGGAGGTCAGATGCATTGCTTATCACGACAATAAGGGCATGCCATACTTCATCTTTAATAAAATTTCCAGCCTACTAAGCAAAGCAGAAATATCAGAATTTTTATCAAAGGGAATATGAAATTCAATGTGCTGTAACACTTGATGGCAGGTTTATAGGATAGGATGTCACAGCTCTTTGAATCAACAACAAATTGAATGGATTCCCGGAGAAAAAATTAAGAAACAAAGAAAAAATAAATGAGAACACTCAAAAGAGGAATCGGCACCCAATGATAAGAAACAAAGCGCTGAAACTGTGCTGTAGAAAGAATTGTGGCTCCGAAGTTCATTCAGCAGACTCGGGAAATAGAACATTAAGAAAACATTTGAATTGATATCTATGACCATCCAAAGAATGCAAAAGACAATAATCAAGCTAGAGATAAATCAAAGATTATCAAGACTAACATATGAAAATTCAAATTATACCTCAGAGAGAACCTTCAGCATCTGATCAATGTACCAGATTTTCTCTGGAGAGTACCTGAAGCACCAGGATAAATGTTAAACAGAAACATCATCGCTATAAATCTGTCTATTATCTTTCTTATATATATATATACATAAGAGAGAAAAAGTTGTCTCAAGTTAGTTTCTACTAATCCTAAATCCTTATACACTTGGCTCTCCCAAGACAAAAGACAAATGGAAAAAAAAAAGGAAGAAAAGACTTGTGGTGTTAAAAAGTAAGGAAATGAAAACCAATAAAATACCACATTTCAAGTAAACTAGTTTAGAGTACAGTATCGAAACTTGCTTAAAACTTAAAATTATTAACCCATTTAGAGCATAGTCACTTCTTTTTTGTTCGAACGGTGACCTCTATGAGTAAGATGAATTGAAGATGTATCCAGATGATATCAGAAATTATTGACTCATTTTAACCATTTTTAACATTATGAGAAACCACTTACATTTCATTTCATTAAAGAATGAAATATAAAAAAAGGAAGGTGAGGCCCCACGGCAACTTCAATGGAGTTACAATAAGACACTTGGGTCAGATGAAATATAGGAGAGTAATCACAAAACCGTTCAAGCAAGCACACCCTGAAGAAGCTAGAAAACCAATAGTATTCCAAATCTCACTATCTAATTACCCACATTGTAAAGATCACATATTCCTTTCCAATCCCAATTCCCACAAATTGGCCTAGTAACAGTGGAAAATCATTAAGGCCAGCTTGCAAGAAGAATGAGGGAGAGAGGACAGAACGTCACAGGAGACAAGGGAATGTCAACTTGTTCACTTTTTTCTTTTTCTTTTTTTTTTACTGAAAATGGAAAGAAAAAGGCAGTGGTTAAAAAATAACATCAACTGTAGAGCTCACTTTGCAACAATTGAGCAAATTTTTGCAGTAAGATCTCCCTTAAATTCTTGATCAGCAACTTCCAGGTAATCAATAAGCTCTTTTGTCAGAGGCTTGACATTGCTATCATTTATTAGAAGGTAGACAAGTTCAAGGGCCCTCTTCCGAATTGAAGCATCTGAATCCTGAGACACAAAACAAAACTCAAAATGTTTTCAAAGTCCCACTGTTTCCTCCACAAGTTTGCATAAGAATTTCAAGAAGGTATAAGCATTACACAGTTACGTGTTTATCCAAGATTTTCTATGAATTACTCAAACCAGTATTCTCCAAATAGCCTATTTCCAGTTCCACGCAGAGTTCACCCAGAATTTGTTATAAATTGTCACTCTCAAAATAGTTTACAACTAATACCAAATAAGATAAAATTAAAATGAGAAAATATTAACAGAACAAAAAAATCACAAGTGTGAATCTGTGATTACTATCCCAAACTCCCATCACTTCGCTTACAGCTAGTTTGACAATTTATTAATGACCAATGGCCTGTGCAGTCAGAGAATGATGGGAAGACTTGGAAGACTAGATTCATTCATAGTTCATAGGAGGAAAAGACGATTTAACAAAGAAACAATACTTCAAAAATGAAAAAGTCAAAAGAAAACTGCATGAACAAGAACTACAAAATACCTTTACACATTCCAAGATCGTTGTCCGATGTCTCTGCACTGCTTGACCATCTACTATGATAGCCTTCATAAGCATGTTTAATGCTACATATCTAATAAACATTAAAAGAGCAAGAGGTTGATATATTGGAGATTAGCCAGCGGTAAACAATTATAAATTGAGTTCTAGAAATGCATTCAATTAATAGTTAGGTCCTAGGCAATTGGCCAAACTTAAAAAACACCCTTAATCCATAACCTCCATTTCAATCGGTTATATCGATGGTGAAGCAACAAAACTTCCTGTTATTGTCAATAATATCTTTATTAAGTATGTATGTAATGGCAAACCTTGATGAGTCAATGATTTGTGAGATTTGATAGGAGAGAGTTACAGAATCTTTAGTAACAAGATAATGAAATGGGAGGAAATAATAGACAAATCTAGATTTAGTGCTTCTCTTTGGTGCTCTATTGCAAAGATTTTTTGTAAATTCAAATCTTCGTAATTAACTCAAATTGGATCGCTTTTTTATAAGCTCCACAGGAATTCATACTTTTGTAAGCTTTTCGCTAAATTAATGAAAAGCTCTTTCTTTTCATTCCCAAATAAACCATGACAAAGTGCAACATTAGGCAATATACCATCATCATTTGCACACCATAAAAATATAAATGTAAATTTTGAAACAAAAATATCAAGTTGGTACGGAAAAGATGATTATTTCACACAATTTCATACACTCTACGCAATAGTATTCTCATGGAGGCAACTTAATACACAATAAAACAGAATACTTGAGTGTTATCAACAGAACCTGATATTGTTATCACGATTAGACAAGAATCTTCCCAGTATATTGATAGCGAGAACACGTAAGCCGCCACTATCTTCTATACTCATTATAGTTTCAACACACTCGTATAGAATAGCATTCCCTGAGTTTTTGTTTGATTCAGTTTTCGTTGCCACCTAAGAGAAAACACTTGTCAAATTTACACAGGAAACAGAAAGGAGAAAGGTTGTTTGAATAAAAGTCACAACAATCAGTGGCGGATCAGGTATCAGCATGAACCAGTATAAAGTAGAGCAACGGTCATATGGTCAAAAAAACATAACCAGGTGAATTAAATTTTAGAAAAGAAAATAAGATTGACTCCATTGAAATTTTATGCCAAAATCAAATTATAAAGCTATACGGTAAAAATACGGTGTTTTTGTCCTACATGACCAGAAAAAAGTACAAGAAAAGTGACCTATCAATGACCTAAGTTCAATAGGATGCTGTCTATATCTCTAGTGAGAACATAAAATCTAGACAATTTGCATGATGCTTCCTCCCATAATACCAGGGATACTTGGAATAAGAAATGGAGAGCGATAATAGGTCTATGTCCGAAAATAAGAATACATCTGAGATGTCTATTTTCTACAGTAAAAGAACCTGCAAGATCCAGGAATTTAATAATATGATAGTAATTTAAAGTTTGCCTTTGTTACTGGCTGAAATTTACCTGTGCAAGTATATCATTCATACAGTCACTAGCATCTTCATCTCCTTGGCCCAAGACGCGCAAAAATTTAAGCAACCGAATATGGAGAAATGGGTCTGTTATTCCAGCAATATCATACTCGGGAGCATATGGACTGTTCACCAAATCCTTCAATGTCTTGACTACGCCCTCTGTTGACTTCTGTAGGGAGGTAAATAACATTTCTAATATAAACAAAGACCAAAAATCATAGTTCCATTATTTAAATGTAACATAAACATTGTAGTATACAGAACTCATTTAAAAAAAAATACTAGTAATCCTTGATTAAAATACTCCAAGAATCACTAAGAACATACAAAATGGCATATTACTCGGTGTAAAATTTACAGAGTATCGCAACTCCTTTAGCCCATATAGCCTTGAACAACAAGTTGCTTTTCTTTACTGATGGAACCAATTAAATTGTGGGCTGATTAACTTACAAGTTCAGAAGAGAGATAGAGTTGGTTGGCTGCAGCTGGTGTATCATAAATGAATCAGACTGAAATGAACCACGATAAACAAATCCAACACCATAACCAAGAAGATAGATATCATTAAATGTCACCCAGCAAGCAAAGAATAGAACACCAGTCTCATCACAGTCAGTCACCAAGTTCAGAAGAGTATTAACAATCCATGCAGAAAAAAACATGTCAACCAATAAGGGCATGGTCAAAATACCTTTCTAAAATATTCCAGGGCTTCTGAGCTATGTTTGCAAAGTTCTGTACAAAGTTGAACTCCTGTTATCATAACCCCATGGTGCTTTTCTTTCAGTAAGGAGGCAGCAGGGTTAACAAAATTTTCTGCAAGGTCTGGTACTTTCCTTATAATCCTTATAGAACATAATGCTGCCTGCACTCACCATCAGATACTCTCAAGTTACAAGAATAAAACAATTTAACAGCAAAAATAGAACCTTTTTAGTATTTGTGAAATTCCTGAAAACGAATTAAAAAAACTTTGCTTAGTCATGAAATGAGCAACCACAACAGTAGTAGCGGTAATAGAGGAAAACCATATAACAAGTTCAAAAGCTTAAAACCTGACTCACATCTTTTTCACCTATATGGAAGATGTGCTCTTTTTAAAAGAAACTATTGCAATAAATAGGCAAAGAGTTGTCGAACATAAATGACTAGAACAAAATAACCTTCATCCTCGAACAGGGAAATAGAAGCTTAAACACATTACTATATACCCTACTTCTAAATCAGAAGAATTAAAACATTGCACATTATTACATGCAACACTCACTTTCTTCCTAATATTTGGGTCACGAAACTGTAGCAGTCTTTCAACTTCTGGTGCGAGATCACGAGCCATTTCAGCTGAACAAATATTTCCTAAAGCACAAAGAGCAAGTCCTACAATGTACTGGTTTGAGTGGTTGAGATCTCTGAGAGCAATTAAGGTAACTGCAAAAGCTTAAAATCTTCCTTCTTAAATGTTCTTGCAGATAATATACCTCAAGTAATTCTCAATATAATGAACTTCCGAGAAAAATAATAAAGATCTAAGATTACTAAAGCAAAAATGATGAAGACTGGATACTGTTTTAATGAGTTTGTGACCAACATAAGAACTTCTTGTCTTTCATCCAGAAGTAACATGAGGCCAAGATACCCAATTCTCTTTTCTGGGAAACCAGCAGATGCAATCAACTTCAGGCATTCCATTTGACCAAAATGTGTGGGATAACCAAGCATGTGAATGAACATGAGCTTTGCAAGATTTCGATGCCTATAGTCATGATCATTTTCATCAATGGCAGCTCGAATAGCAGCACACTCTTTTCGAATCACAGCACGTTCCTCAGCTGCAGTTTTGCAAGCACGAATAGCCCGAATCATGTCCCTGTATTAAAGCATCAAGTAAAATAATCATATGACAGAGAGAGCCTTTGGCTAAAGATTTATTATGTGACTTATAAAAGATAGCAACGCAACTGATACGCCAACCATTTATGAGTTACAGGTCAATGAGGTAAAGCTCAATATAAAACAAGTAGAAATTGGAAATAAAGGAGAAATTTCTTTTATTAATAAATAAAAGTAGCACTATCTTCCGAGTGTATAGTAGTTGCATAGTTGGAACCTCAGGATATAACATGAAGACACATAAATATTTCTTTATAACAAATATTTCAGGATTTGTTACTGGATCAGAAGTTTCAAGGACTGCTAATTCACAAAAAATCTCATGAAATTCGAGCATCAGGGCAGATCAAATATTTAAAAGCCGACTCACAAGATAGCACTTCAACTACAAGTATTTTCTAAAATCCTTCATACCCTTCCAAAGATTTCATGCTCACATCAAACGTAATAAATATTTTGAATGCGAATTGGAAGAAAGAGAAACTTTGGAAAGGGCTGCAGAAGTATGTCGTACTTCGTGATGATCACAGATAACCATCAATAAATGGGCAATGAGAAGCAATAACCCTAAATTGCTAGGTACATAATTTTGAACGAACCCAGATACCTACAGATGCCAAACCACTGTGTGAGTGATGATTCAAAGAACGCGCTTCACTGGTTACGTATAACTACCCTCGTATTTCGATAACTGACTCAGAATTGGCCCCTAAATCTAGCCCGCTTAAACTTATTGAGTGAGGCCACTAATAAAACCCAACAAGCATGACACTGCTATTGGAAACCCCAACCTAAGCACTTGTTATCAATTCCAGCAAAGAGAAAATGCAAGCTTCAGCTGCTAAATTCCTAGTCAATACACAAAAACGGTCCTACACCTCAACTCCTATATCACGAATTGCCTAATTACGCAAGAATTCCATTCCGAAAACCAAAAGAAAACGGAAAACAGTCCAATAACAACAGGTGGAACAAATAAGAAGTGAAGTAGAAAAGTGATCTGCGAAAATGGGCACAATACGGTAGGAAACTCACCTGAGACGCGTCCCGGACGAGAAGGGATTCATTGTTGACTCCCGGTCGAAGCTCCAACAAAGGTATACAAGATCGGAATGGATATCAGGAGTAGCGGCTAATTAATCAGAGGTCTCCAGATTAAGCAGCGATTTGAATGTTGTGAAGACGAAATCCGAGATCCGAACGGGTCTTGAAGAGATCTGAGATGGGGAGTAGAGAGAGTTTGGATCTGAAGATATGTTCGAGCCTGTGTCGGGCTTTCTCCTTCCTACTTGTGATGAATGCGCTAGCTCTTCGACGTTGTGAATGTGATCAAAACTTAGAAGAGAACATAAAATTGAAAATAATTAAATATAACAAATCAAATAAAAGGGAATGAACTGAGAAACACACACACTGAGAATTTTTTCTCCTTTCCTTTTTCCTTTGGGGAACAGTTTTCATTAACGTTACCCGTGTGGCGGTTTTAACTGGATCACAGCCGATCCTGAGTGGGTGAATCTGGCATAAGTCTTGTACTGTCTATCACGCGCAAAAGGACCAACTTCTCTTCTGCGTAACAAAACGACGTAGTTTAGGGAACATTTGCACTTTGCATTGTGGTCACTTTATTTTTTATTTTTTAATTTAGATAGGTGCCTTAGTCTCGGTTATGCTCGCATTGGCTTTAAAAGCTATGGGTTAATAAACCACTTATTATGTTGTTGGGAGAGGCATTCCAAATAACAAGTTGATAGAGTGGCTTTAATTAATTCTTATATATTGTAATTCAAATAAATTGGTAAATAGACACAGTAATTTATAAAATAGATTTATCATAATTCATAACTAATTGAATAGATAAAAGTACGAATAACGTTCACTGTGGTCCATGATAATTATTCTGATACATGCTTATCTATATAAACACAAATAGGTGTTGTATATATATATATGTAAAAGCAGAAATTGGATTTATCGCCAGTAAATAATCAAATTGTTTTATAATAGCTCATCTAATTAGGAAGAATATACTCTCTGTAGGTTGAGGTATTTATTATTATTATTTTTTAGTTGGAAATATATGTCAATTACCGAATTGACACTTATTTTTTAAAATTAATATAAATTGATTAGGAAAGATTAATGAAGGTTAAGTTTACTCCTATGCTTAAATTCATTATTTTGAATTATGTATTCACCTGAGGGATAATCTTCTGAATAATTATTAACACTTTTACCAAGCTATTTTATAGAGTTGTTTCTATCAAATGATTGGCTTTCTTTATACTGCCCATTAAATCACTTTCAACAGCCAATACTATCAAGGAAAGAACAAATCAATTATTCTTAAAAAAAACAATAAGATATAATTAAAAGATAATTGTCTAAATAGATTTCTCCTGATTTTCATCTTCAATAAATAAATAAATAAATAAATAAATATATATATATATATATATATATATTTACACTGCAGGAATAACACTGTCACATTTCCCCAGTTCCCTTCATATCATTGCACGCAATACACACAACTCACAAGGGGTTTTCAATAAGCTAAAATTTGCTACTGCAATAAAATAACAAGAGAATCACCCAAAAAAGAATGAGCATCAAATTCATTCATACTTTATGCAATGCGGCCAAGAAAGAGTTCTTCCTATACACAAGTTAATGGAGCCCCCTAATGTATAAAACAAGCCACTATTGACATCTCGAGAAGAGGACAATTTTAGTGGGCGTCAGTTAGTTATAAATGATGTTATTATATACAAAACGAAACTCTAGTTCTCAAGGATATTGATGAATACACCAATATCATTTTTCAAGTTAATCAAACCGGCTCAAGAGCAGAAAACTGCATCACCAAAAGGTGACAGGATCCGTGCATCATCAAATTCTTGCCCATAACCAGACTCCAAACGCAATTCTATGAAAGAAGCAACCATTCGTGTGGATTCAGCGAATTGATCTTCCGTGCCAGGTGACTTCACAACCTCCAACTCGTACGGTTTCAACCCAATCCTCTGTTCAAGCACTCCAGTAATGGAAAACATCTTCTCTCTGCCACCAACTATTTCAAGATTCAAAAAACACTCTCAAAAGAAACTCGCATTTGTGGTAGATGCCGAGGTCTCGGACGTGAAGAAAAGGCAAGGCCTTGCAGCAATTTCACGACGTCGGAAGTATCATCGAGGTAAAACTTCGCCTTGCTTGGCTTTCGCCCAACAGTGCAGGCAAAAATTTCTGGAGCGGAAGGCAAGGATGGACTAGAGACTGTGCTTAATATGCTTTCAAACATATCTTCATCTGATCTATCATCTCCAATGCACATAACGAAATCAGGTGGTCTTCCACTATTCACCATTCTCGAGAGAACCTTTTCTGCGACCAACCCTTTGCTTACTCCCTGCGAGTAACAGCTCAAGAAGATATTACACTAGAGGTATAGTATACATACTAATTTGATAAGATAAACCAGGTAGAACCAGGAAATCAAAAAGAATACCTGTGGCTTCACTTCAACAATATGCTGGCCCCTTTTAACGACGACTGGATCGTTGGCAAGTACGTTTTCTAGATGGTCCAGCAATTCCTTAGCTTGACAGGATCCGAAGTCGGAATCAGCATCTTGATGATGCCAGACTAGAGCACTCTCTTTGGTTTCTATGCACGAGCCATCTGTTGCTTCCGTATATAGTCTCATCACTGGCTCTACAATCTTAATCCAATCCAGATCAGAAGACAACGGACTGAGTTCCCATTCTGAAGTTCCACCCCACCTGCAAAATGTAAGAAGCTTAGGAATTCGACCCCAAGAAACTTACACTAAAAAAAGGCAAAAGCTTAACATGAATCGAACATTTTGACTAAATACCTTATAAAGTACCCATGTTCTGCTGCAAGTCCCAACATCTCACAAGAGGCAAACCACTGACCTAAAGAACTTCTTCCCCTCCCACTAACAATGAACACGGTGTTACACGGGTCATTGCAAAGCGTGGTCAAAACAGAGATAACTTCAGGGCTTGGTGTCTTAATTATAGAGCTTTGTGAGATAATAGTGCCATCGTAATCCAAAAATATCGCCCTTCTATGTGTTCTTTTATAAGCTGAGACAATGTGATCAATTGATAACTTTCTAAAGCCAGGAGAAAGAGAAACAACTCTAAAACGCAGACCCAACCCAATTCCCCAGCACCGTTTACTGTAGTGATCTAGACATGCTCTCTCTAAATCTTGCATAAAACTGCGAGACCAATATCCTACATCATGGGAACTGACATATCGATAATGTTTCTCGTGCCGCAACTGCTTCTCTGACTCCTGCATGGTTATGGCCAGTTCCAAGGCATCGGCAACAGCATCAATATCCCAAGGGTTAACCCTGATAGCCCCACTTAAAGAAGGCGAGCAGCCAATAAATTCAGACACTACAAGCATGCTCGTCCGAGGAGAACCAACTTCTATGCCCATAGCCTCATCCATATGGGGAGTTCCTTGCCTGCAAACAACATACTTATATGGAACCAAATTCATACCATCCCTTACAGCACTCACTATGCAGCATTCTGCTAAAGCATAATAAGCAGTCTTCTCAAAACGTGGAACGGGGCGATCAATCAGAATTACTGGTTTGTAGTTATTTGAACCATAAGCTTCATTGATCCTTTCAGCAGCTAAGTACGTTTCCTTCTGAGCTTCATGTACATCTTTCCCTGAACCCCTTGCAGGGTTCACTATTTGAACCAGGACTATTTTGCCCCGCAACTCAGGATGCTGCCGTAAAAGCTGTTCAACGGCGAGCAGCTTCAGGCTTATACCCTTAAAAATATCCATGTCATCAATACCAAGAATTAATTTCTTCCCCATGAACTGATCTCGAATTTCTCTGGCTTTAGCAGATGTAGATGGAAGATTCATCACTGATTCTAGCCTACCCATGTGAATGCCCACAGGCAGAATTTTGATATATACGGTGCGGCCAAAATAATCTAGTCCAATATGTCCCCGCTTAGATTCATAGTCCAGGCCCAACATTCTGCTACAGCAAGAGAGGAAGTGACGAGCATAATCAAACGTATGAAAACCAACTAAATCACAATTTAGCAGGCCACGGAGAATCTCATCTCGAACTGGTAAAGTACGGTATATTTCTGATGACGGAAATGGGCTATGCAGGAAAAATCCAAGTTTAACTCGATTGTAGCGCTTCCTCAAAAACGTCGGAAGAACCATTAAATGATAATCCTGAACCCAAACAGAATCTTCCTCAGGATTGATGATCTCCATTACCTTGTCAGCAAATATCTTATTTGCAGAAACATAGGCTTGCCAAAGCAGCCGATCGAAGCGGTCACCGTGTTCTGGGCACATGGGTAGCATGTAATGGAATAAGGGCCATAGCTGCTGTTTGCAGAACCCAAGATAGAATTTCTTCTGGAGATCATAAGGTAGAAATGTAGGTACACACTGAAAATTGTCGAACAGCTTCTGAGCAACCTCTTCCTGTTCGCTGGCATCGATTTCAACTTTGAGGGAACCTACGTATATAACCTCTGTCTCAGGTGAAAACCCATCCTTTGCCTGCAATAGAATTGAATCCTCGTCTAAACTGAAGCACCATTTGCCAGACTGCCCATCTTTTTTAGCTTGCAAGGGCAACATATTTGCAACTATAATCTTCCGCTCACGGTATACAGATGAAGACTCCGAATCTCCGTCGTTGCTCCCATAATCATCCAATTCAGAAATAATTCCGGGAACAGTCATTACTCGTGGCAGGGACCTAGGTGTACGAGGAACATCCAGTAAATCTCCCGAAGCCAGGTCTAAAAAGTTTGAGGACGATCTTGATGCCATGACTCGTTTTTCGTTTGTTCTTTCCTCTTAGTGGCGAATCATACGGAGGGAACCAGAAAGACAAGAACTTGATCTGCGAATAAAGTGCAAGCACCCTCAAACCTACACAACGGACAACAAACAATGTTTAAGTCTCACATCTTTACTGGGTAAATTTCACTTACGCGAAATTCGATAGATCAGAAATCATGAGCACCCAAGCAGAGAATCAAGCAGGCACAAACTATACGTGCTAGTAGACTAGAACCGATAATTAATAAACAATTCCAACAGCCAGAGTACAGTTGCAACAAAGCGAATTAGCTATAAAGAGCAAGAAGTCATAGCCAAATTATATGACCTAATTTTGATCAGAAACTCAGATGTGATCCACAGAGAAGAAAAAATTAGCATTTAAACAGGAAAAATGAATCTGCTTAAACGCATTGATGTTTGAGAAACAGCATTATATGGGCAGAAAGTTCTTTGTGAACATTCTAAGGTACCTATATTGGACAATACAATCCCATCGCAGCCACTCGGTTTATAATACTTMTGCAATTCAACGCGTTTTATAGAGGAGCGATGAATGAATCCTTATACAGGCAGTCCGCAGGCTGGAATCATTCATAATCCCAATAGTGGCACATAGCTATTGATGATTGCAATTATTCATCCCAAATGATTTCGTGCTTACTATTACTCTGTCACTCACTTCCAAGGCAGTCGTATTAAAAAAAATGTAAAAACATATGGCAAAGGAAAATTTTCTTGCTGGCAAATAATAATGCCATGCATTAACTTTACTCTTCTGGAAAAGGGAGAACAAATAAGCTTCCAATCAGGAATTTCAGATCCAATTAAATTCTGCCAACTACTTTTTCCAGCTATATGCACAGGAAATATGTCCAATCCACCAATAAAGTTCATTTCGACGAAAAAACCAAATAGATAAACGTTGACGATCACTAGTTAGTAGTTGATACCATCTGTAAACCACGAAACATTAGAAAACGAAAACAAATAAATGCTTACATTAGAAACATTAGAAGTTAAAAATAAACGAAAACAAAAGATCAGTTATGACATCTGTAAACCACGAAATCGTGAACTGTGAAGTAAAAGCTTTCCGAGTGGGGTGTGACCGTGTGTCTTGGTACGCGAAGAGCATAGAAAACGATAAGAATGTTGAAAAAGCCACCACTGAGCGACCACATTTCCAGATCTCAGCGTAAGAGAATACAATCACTTCAAAAGAATCCGAAAATGGAACTCTTACCGGACACAGTTTCAAAGATGAGAGAAATTTACGAACCACTAAACCACAATTTGATCAAACATATTCCCAGCCCAAACGAACAAATTATACAACAGAAATGAATAACTCGCATACAAATGAACATAAATTTCACTTTCTAAACACAAAAAATAAAAGAGTTCGAGGACCGTGTGAACACCTTCAACCTCCCTTTTGGTGGCCGAGATACCACGAAAAAACTTCGAAAGAACGAAAAGTATAAGGTAATGAATTTTGTACGTATTCTATTTTTAAGCCGCAACGATGAAAAAGAGAGGAAAAAAACCGAGGAAAATGATAACGTCGTGCCAAATAAAGTACAAACCCCATCTGGCTGTAACAATTAAAAACACACACGAAACAACAACAAAATACGATGGATCGAATTCCGTTTCCTACGTGTTCCTCGGCAACCAGAGGGAACAAACAGAGTCTGAACAAGACTCAAACAAAGTCGAGCCACAGATCAGAAGACTAAAACAGGGTCGAAAACTCACAGTTCCGGCGATCGGAAGGGGAAGAACGTGGCCGGAGCTAGAGGTGGAAGGAAACTGTGCCGGTGCGTGACGGATCAGAGGGCCGGGACACAGAGA
>NW_019104561.1:151612-200663 GCF_001995035.1 Momordica charantia | reverse complement strand
AGGTTAAATTACCCAAATACCCTCCCCACCGTTTTTGTATATATCCTATTCTTTTCCGATAAGAAGATAATATCCAACTTTCCTTTTTCTTCTTTTGAAACTTTAAAAAGTACGAAACGTATTCTCAGATTTTATTGCCGAAAACGTAGTCTTCATTTTCATTCTTTTTCTTTCTTTTCCTTTTTTTTTTATAAAGATAACATAGTATTCTCTCCATTTAATATTTATGAAGGTATCATTTATCCGACATAATTTCGGGTTTTTTTTAGGCACTTACCTTCTTTCTTTTTTTTATTCTAAATTCGAACTCCTGAAAAGTCGATAATATATTTTTTAATTAATTAATAACACTTACGTTAATATCATAAAAATAAATATGTATTTTTTTAATATATGGTAGATTTTAAAATTTTATAAAAACAGTATAATCTAAATCAAAAGATAAAATCTACCCATAAAAGTGAAATTTATGGTGTATATTAAAAAAATCAAATGTTGTGATATTTTTTTAAATACAAATTTTTTAAAGATTTTTTTAAATACATATTGTTTGGCTTTTTAATTGACCACTTATAAATTATAATGTGTAATAGCTTATCTATATAGTAGTCACTTAGTTGGAATATTATAATACAATTATTAAAGAAAAAATAATATTTTTAATTAAAAATAAAATTTACCAACTCTCTCGTTTATCCAGTAACCTATTCCTCTAGTAATTTTTTATTGTATTGTGTCAAACCTTCATTTATGAATTGTTTAATACCATTCATCACTTATTAATTTAATATTATATCCCGTCCATATTTAATTAACAATATTTATAATAGATAATTACTAATATTAAAATTGAAGTCTATATATTAACATGAATTCAATAGTAATTGACATCCATTTTGAAAAAATATTAGAATTGATGGAGACACGTCTAAAAATGTTTGATTTCGACCAAATGTATCACTTTAAAAAAAGAAAAAAAAAAWATATATATATATATAAAAGTGAAAACGAGTATAATTTTGTAGTAATTAGCATGTAGTTTCAACCCAGAGGTTATAAGTTCAAATCCCCTCGTCATGTTGTATTAAATAAATAATATATATATTATGATATGGACTCAATTTCAAATAAATTTTCGAATTTCCACGTTGGAAATTGTGTCTAGGAAGGCTGAAAAGTAAATGGGACACTTTGGGTATTTGGATAAAAGTAAGTGGGCGGCGAGTCTTGATAATTCTTTTTTCTTTTTTTTTTTTGGAGTGCATTGTAGGCCAATAGGAGGAGCCGTGTAGGTGTTAAATAAAAAACATTATCTTCCAATAGTGTATTTCCACACCCTTTTTAAATATTTGAAATTTCAAGAACCATATAATACGATAATAAGTGATATTTAGGTCAAATCTTGATAAGCTCGAGTTAGGCCACCACTTTAATAGCTGCTTTACTGTTTACTCCCCCTAACAACAATATCAATTAATATATCAACCTTATTCAACAACATTCATACATGTAAATAATAAAATCAATGTTAAAATAATACTTTGTTTGTTATATTTTTAATTTTTGTTAGTATTGATTTCTATACTTTTAAAATGTTCATTTTGATTTAGTTTCATGTACTTTCAAATAATTCATTTTGATCCTCATCTTTTTGTAAAACGATCATTTTGGTTCATTTATTTTATTTTTAATCTCATTTTTATTTATCACAATTTCAAAAGAACACCACACTCAATATATTTATTGAAATGTAATCGTGTCGTAAATGAACATTTTGAAAAAATAGGGATTAAAATGAATAAAGTTGAAAGTATAATAACCAAAATAAATTGAAATTAAAAGTACAAGACCAAAATAATACTTTAACTTAAAATAAAATTTGTAGTTTTTTTATGGTAACTAATAAACATACCTCAACTAGACAATTCATATAACATCGACAAAAGAAATTCAAATATTTGAATCCTTACTTCAAAATATAATATACAGCATAGTGATCTGAAATCATTTCAATTTTAAGGAAAGAAGTAGATATTATTTACGACTCCAATTGAAAAAAGGAAAAGGTTTTCAAAATATTATAAGCATATTTAGATAGCTAATTGATTTCCTACTTTGTATTTGTTTTTAATAAAGTAGTTATTTTTATGATTGTCTTTGCTTAAAAGAAAATCATAGCGTAATATAAAAAATGATAACAACGAATGATACGGGCCGCGGGGGCAGTACCAGATTTCGTCCATGTCAGCCACATCCTAATGCCACGCCATAACCGACCTTTCATAACTTCAAACACCAAATAGCCATTTCCATATTATTAAAATAAAAATGACCATTCAGAAACTATAATTAATTTTTTACTTTCTTGAAAAAAAAAATCTCCCCAATCGCCAACCAAAGCCCATCAAATGACGGCGATCTTTTGGATATGCAAGTAAAGCAGGTATTAATTGATTATTAAAATTATAAACAATCCTTTATATATATATATATTTTTTCTTTTTCATTGATTTTTAATTAATTAATTAACGAGATTAGAATAATATTTTGTTGACTACGAGTTTCCACGTAGCCAGCCACGGTGCAAGCTTATCAGTTATCACAAGCTTAGGCTTAGTCATCTTTTAGTTGACGGCGATGGCAAATTGACGGTATTAATGAAATCAAGATTTGATACTTAATGCTCCTCCCTTAATAATGGTATTAATGCTATGGATAATACCTAACCCTTCCTTAAACAAATTTTAGAAATTATTTTAAACATTTTACCTTTTTTTTTTTAACAGGAATGTAATTCTTTTTTTTTTCCAAATATCTATGTAATCTGACAACATTTAATCTGGACAGGAATCACTATATTTGACGTGACAACAAATAATATAATATAATATGATTGATTTGAAGCTTATTAAGATCTAGTGGAGATGGAGGAAAAAGGCAAGGGTAAGTGGGTAAAACAACAGGGGGGTAAAAATGGTAAGTGGGGATTTATGAGTTGGCTATTTATAAAGACAACTGGAAAACGCAGGCGGGGCAGATGAATCTGATCGGGGAAACCACAAACCAAACCGGTGCATCTCACCTACTCTACTGCCCTACTGCCGCTAAATAAATTATTCATCATTTTTATATAATACCTATTTTTATAAATTATTTCGAAATAATTCGTCTATGCTGATTGCTATTTATATACATTAGTGAGTACATTTTATTACTTTTACTTTTAAAGATATTTTATAAAATACAAATCTCTCTTCCAGTTCTTCTAAATTTCTCTCTCTTTTTAAATATCGTCTCTCAAATTCTTGGTCCTCTAGTTTTCTATTTCTTTTTAAATACTATTTATCCCACTTTTACAAATTTAATATAAACGATAATTAAGAGATATATGAAGTTTTTTTAGAGAGAAAAAAGTTATTTTAGAAAAGTAGAATTTATAAAGATGGAGAAAAAAATAATTTGGAAAATATAATGAGAAGAAAAGGAGAGAAAAATTAAAAGGGAAGACAATAATTAAGGAAATCATTGAAATTAAAGGATAAAATAGAGATAGACATATATATGTTTTTTTTTTAATTTGGTATAGGATTTAATTTTGATTTTTCCCGTTGGCTGCTGCCATTTTCCTCGTCCCGCCCACTTATTTCCAGGCAGTACGGAAAAATCTGCCACGTGTAAGATTGTGAGGGGTGAGGGCCCACTTACCTCGTCGACCTAACTTGGGGAGGCGGGACCCACTTGCCTTACCCGCTCCGTGCCTCCTCCCCTCCCATGGAATGGAGGTGGGGTCCATGTCCAAGCGACGAGACGATAGACCAGAGGTGGACACGTGCAGTCCACGTGAGGGGAGTAGTGGTGGGGCCCACCGGGGGGTTTTTGAAAATAGGGGAAATTGAAATGATGATGGGGTGGGGCCCACCGGGTAGCCAGGAGTTGGAGTTTTATCCGTTTGCCGCGTTTTACGTGCATAGTGAGAGACGGTTGGGTTAGAATTAGACTACTGAGTATTGAGTTTTTGAGATTTCGATTTTTTTTTCTCTTTTCTTTTTCCAATTTTAAAATAAATAACGTGGGTCCCACGCCTCTGTCGAATGTTCCAAACGTATCTTTCACGCTTCCATTTCGAACTCTATTATATTCTCCTTCTCCCCTACCCTAAACCTAAACCCAATACCTCTTATTTCCATTTACCGAGCCAACCTAATCACCCCTATTTTCCAATTAAGTAATCTTCTTTGCTCACTAATTTACAACTTTAAATCTTTAAACGTTCCATTCTAAAATAATTATATTACATCTTTCGATGTTTAAGTATTAAATTATAGTAATATGCTGTTCATAAAGAGGAGATCGAAACTTCAATACATAGTGTGCAGTTACAAGTGGTATTTGTTTCAGAAAAATTATATAATCAATCCTAAAGACTTTAGGTAATTGTGTTGGAGGACTAGCATCAAAAGGAACATAGTATTCAAGACCATGACCTTATAGAGTTGTAATTAAGGATTTGCAATTTCTAGATTAGGTAATTGCTTTCAGTGAGTTTTACTTATTTTGACATGGTTTCCAAGATTAATACTATTAGATGAAGAATTCTTCCATGAATTACGTAARAGACATCAATCACTCATAATGAAATTCAAAATTTTAAGATCGAGAAAAAAAGAAAAACGGTGTTGGTAAACAAGGCTTTGATACCAAGTCTGATATCAATAGTAGAGAGAAAGCATGGTAAAGAAGGATAAAGAATACAAGTGCCTATTGAATATCTTATCTCTATATTATTAATGAGTGAGTTAGCAATGGTTTATATAAACGACCTTTAAGAATAATAACAATAATTGAGGACTTAACTAATAATAACTCATACAGCCATCCATTGATTCATGGTTTAACTAATTCACGGTATCTAGGACATTGTAATTTTAGATTTGTGATACTTGATATCATAATGCTCTTCGGTGTAAGTTTTTTAATGGATTAAATTACAAGTATGGTCCTTGAATTATTTCGGTTTAGTCTCTTAAATTCATACTTGATAAAAATATCTATCCAAAATTTTTAAGATGGTATCTATTTGCTTTCAAAAGTTGTTATCAATTTAACATTTACATGCCACACTACCCATATTATTTAATGGTAAAAGTAAAACGAGCGAAATGAATGATGTATATATCGATTAGACATGAAACTAAAAATTCAAAGAGTCTATTAGACATATTTTGAAGTACAACGACCATATTGATACAATATTACAAATGTAGATACATATTATAAATTAGTTAAAGTACCTAACATAATAAACATTACTCAACGATTAAGACATCCACTCATTTTTTTTCAAATCAAAGATTTAAATTTTCATCTTATATTTGTTACCCTTAATTTTAAAGTTACCAAACTTATAATTTAATATTTTTTCAGTGAAAGAGGGAAGGGAATGTCATTTGGTTATATTGTTTTTGTTAATTAAATAAGCAAAATATAGTTTTCAAGTAAACCAAACCGCCTCTTCTTTTCAAGAGAGTCTGTAATGGAAAAGTACAAAGCCCTCACGCCAACTGTTATATTAAAAAAAGAAAAAAAAACAATATTTTATTCGAATATTGTAAATAAAAAACAGAATTTAATATAAATTGGACAGTGTACAATGAATTGGAGGTGGTAAAAGTAAAGGTATGTATCTTTGTCACGTTGACTTTGAATTTAAATAATCCATATGGCTGCTTACGTGGAAGGGTCGGGATGGATAAACAGATGAAAGAAGATGATTGGTCGGTGCTATTGCTTAACTGTCACAGCCTTGGACTGGACACGCAGATTTTACACTATAATTTAATTCATTAATTTAAATTTTTAAAATAAAGGGTCACAAAATATCTGTTAAATATTAGACAATATAGAATGGAAGGATATATTTGAGATTTAGAAAATAAATTAAGGGTAAAATAGAGAAAGAAAGAAAAATTAAAAAGAAATTAAATAGGCACGTGGCACTCGCATGCTTTTTATTTATTTATTAAGGCCGCCGGTCCGCCACCTCCAATGTGGGCCCAGCGCGAGGATGGTGACCAACCAGGCACCAGTTCACTTCACACGCTCAATTGCGTGTCGAAATATCAACTTTTTCTTTTGTAAATGACTTCAAACTTCAATAAATTATAAACTATTTTCTTACAATTGTTATAGTTATTTATTAACTATACTTTTTTTAATCTTAGAAAGAAAAATATAAAGACCTATGATATATTTTACCATTTTATTTACATTAAAAAAAAAGAAAACTTTATCGAATGGATTATAGATTATTTATTGCTAAAATTTGCACATAATCTTAAGAGCATATTTGAAATTAAAAAAAAAAACATCATCTACTAATAGAATTTTTTATTTTTATTTTTTGTGATAAAGATCTAATAATAGACTTGTTTATGAGTTCTTAAATACTTCACACGCTCAGCACGTGTAATTAAGATAGATGGAATATATGTAGTGTTGATATAGTATGGAGTCACCTACATTCTAGAATGACATTAGAACTACTAAATTTAGACAATTTAAAAACAATATAATAATTAATATAGCAAAATACAACTGAAAATAATATGGTGGTGATAAAAACTCCCTTCAATTGAAAAGTCCCAAAATCACAACTAACATATCTGTTGTTAGGACGTCTCATTGACATTACCAATGGTGACAACGCAACAAAATCAAAAAAAAAAATGAAGAATCCATTGATGAAAAAAACGAGGAAAATAAATAATGAATTAATGCTCAAATCAAATGAATTGCTGGATCAACCAAAAAAGAAAAAGAAAGTTTTGTGTCATGTTCCACATGCAAACATTTGACTAATTGAATTATGTTTTGTTATTCCCATTTTCCTCAAATCCACACTTGAATTTTATAGGCTTTTTTTTTTTTCAATATTTTTACAGATATTACAGCTTTCTATACCCATATCTATCTACATAGAATTCTAGTATTATTATGGTTAAAACTAAACAAGATACATCATACCCACCTCAAGGGTTGATGATGAATGTGATGAACCTACAGGGTAGTTAGCTTCTCTGCTGTTCTTCCTCAAGAACTCGTAAATGAAGTCGATCGACACCCTTTTCAGCATGCTCGATCCTTGTTTTGCTTTCATGTGCGACCGTCCTAATATGTAAGCTACTCCTCCTTCCCTTGCTTCCATTAGATTTTCTAGTTCTGCCATTGCATCGGTGTTGATCTTTGGGCTCTCGGGTACGATGAAACGCACTCTTTTCCTCAATTGAATTGGAGCTGGCGACCTTATTTCCCTTGCGTCTGAAGCTGCATACAGTTCTTCAGAGTCTGCGTCGTTATTGTTCTCAGCCATCTGAATTCTATCTTCATGGGTAGAAGATGTCCCGACGACTGTCATATTTTCACCATCTCTGTCAAAACCGTGTTTGGAATCACTAGACTCTGGATTCCCTGACCTCATAAACTCTGCTATGCTGCATATAAGATCATTCTCAAACCCTACGTCGTCTTTGTGAACATCTCGATACCCATATCGTACAATGCACCTATAGAGTCTATATTCGCTCGTACCTATACGACCTATTAGAAACCGTTCCTCAGGTCTAACACGTGGCACCGGGACATGTTTGATGCAAAGGAAAACGAGAACCTGATGGAAGGCAGGAATATTGGTGACGAAGTGGGTGAAGATACCCGGGATTCCTGAAACAAGCTCCGTCTGTATGAGACCAATCCCACGAACCCTTACGATGCCTAGGCTGGGACCCAAACTAAGCAGCCAGTTGATAGAAACCTTGTTTTGGATGTCAAATTCATACTTCTTAAGAGTACCATAGTGCCAGACATACATAACAATCAGCAAGACAAGAGAAATAGCGATGGGAACCCAAGCTCCTTCAAGAAATTTGATGAGAGAAGCTGAGAAGTAGAGAGATTCAATGCTGCCAAAGAAGAAGATGAAGCCTATTGCAAGAAACACGCTTCGATGCCAACACAGGACGATAACAAGAGACATCAAGCACGTAGTAACCAGCATGACGGTTATCACTGCCAGACCTGTTCCCCAGAAAATGAACCATCAATCACGTTTAAAAACAAGAAGAAATAGAGTTTTAGTTCAGAGGGCCGAAAATTATGTGCAACTGACAGATGACTGCTTTAATATAACCAGAACCATACCTGAGGCATGACCCAAGCGCTTTGTGTCTCTGAAACCTATGGTAACAGCCAAGCACAACAGCATCAAAATCCAATTAACCTCCGGGATATAAATCTGACCGTGAACTTTCGAGGATGTATGGACAATTTTAACTTGCGGAAAGCAACCCAAAGCGGAGCACTGCTTTATAATTGAGAAAGTTCCGGTGATTATAGCCTGGCTTCCTACTACTGCAGCAAGCACAGCGATTATAAGGACAGGCCACCTCAATTTCTCTGGAAATGGAAAACAAAAGTCAATTAGCCAAATATTTTCAAAACTTGAATTAGATCTGAAATAACTTTCATGTGGTGTGGAAACCCATTCTTAAGGCCTACCAGGTACAGATACATAAAACCCAATTACATTTGGAGTGGTATGATTTTGAGATAGATAGGCAGCTTGTCCCATGTATGCTAGGAGGAGAGATGGATAAACCATAAAAGTGAAAGCAATCTGCAAGGGTTTTAAACAAAACAGGTAACTTAGAAAATGGTCGAGATGAAGAAGACATGCTTCAGAAAACCAGAACACAAGCGCAGATTCTTGCAAAATCAAACATCAATTTTCAAATACGCAGTGTATAGAGGTTGTTAGTAGATGATAGGTTATCAACGATCTAAGTCAGAAACACAAGAGCACATGTTATACAATTCAACGGGCAAGATGCTTAAAAAGTATAATGAGGCAAAAGTGCACAACTGTCTTAATATAGAGATAACTCTTGTGAGAAGGCATCTTTTCAGTTTGTGGGACCAGGTTTATCCTATAGAATTACATTAGTAGCAGAAATTATGAGGACTGGCTGAAATATGATAGGAAACGATAACGCAAATATGATCAATAAACACCTGAATGTTACATGAATAATATGTATCAAAGGAACCATAAAAGATGGAGATATTGGCAAAATAAAAATACAAACACGCTAGCGAACGGTAATAATCATGGCCCAGTTCTACTAATGATCAATTCTTCAATTAGTCTTATCTAGAGTTATAGGTGGGATACTGATCGTACAAACAAGTCACTGGTGGGAATTCAAGAAAAAGATGAAGAAAGGTGAATGGAATTTCTCCCCCTCACCAATCTTCAGTTAGACACTGATATAACAAGCAAGTTAATGATGGGATCATGAAGCAGACACTTGAAGATCAAGGAATTTGGAGAGTTAATATAGTTTCTGTATTTATGCTACAATAAAAGAGAACCGTTGAAGCCAATATTAGTAACTTGTAAAGAGACATGCTAAAAGTCTTGGGCTACACACGAATGAAAAAAGGAGGCATAAAGGAGATAGACATGGGCTACTCATCAAGCCTTAAGCATGAATGGAAACAAGATATCCTACTTCTACAGAGTTCTTAACTATTCAAGAATCAAGACAAAAAGAAGAAATATAATGTAATTGAGATGGGAACTAAGGTACCATCATTAAAGCTCGATCATAAACTGATGGCAATGACAGTGGGGTGTACACTCAACGATTTGAAAGAAGTGTAATTTAGTTTACAAGAAAATTCCTAAGTATTAGTAGACCCAATATTCAAAAGTTATATTGTACCTTAATTGATAGCTGTGAGAAATGCCCAAGGTCTGCAAACATCGCCTCTGAACCTGGAACAGTGAAGAGATAAATTTGATTAACAATTGAATGATTTTGCTTGTAATGGCGCGACATGATGAACAAAACTAAATGCATGCATTTACCAGTAATGCACAACATAATTCCACCAAGTGACATCCAACCTCCTTTTTGTGTTTTCTTAAGAAATTGGAACATGTAACGAGGAGAAATTGCTCTATAAACACCAGGATTCCAGTGAATAATATTGTACAAGCCAGTGGCACTGATACACAATAGCCAAACTGTCACTATGGGAGCAAACAAGAAGCCTATCTTGTGCGTGCCGTAGTGTTGAAGAGCAAACAAGCCTATCAGTATGATGCATGTGATTGGGACTTCTATATCTGCAGGAACATAAATTTACATGAGGAACTGGTCTGACAGACTCCAGTATTTAACAGTATAATACAAACTGATGGGTCAGGGTAATTGTTGGGCAAGAAACTAACAAAATATAGTTGAGCAAAACTCAATGGGCTATCATATAGTTCTTCTGAAAATAGTCTAATAGAAATAGTCTAATAGATTAGTATCTTTGCTCATAAAAGAACCACCATCTAGTATCACAACTAATTACTTGTGACACCATCCACAGTGTACATTCAGAGAGTGATATGGAAGCCGGGTGTGTTTCCGGAAGTTGTGGAAGTAGTTAGTAATGGACTAACTATGATAGAAAATAAGGTACTGCACAAAAAAAAAAAAAAATCTATTCACTATGAACCAAAATAGCAGGCTGTAGGATCAAATCATTATTTATTGTCATTACTTCTAAAATCACTGGCTTGTAAATAATGATTTCAACTGCACAGCGGTCTTATTCTTAAATCTTAACCTTTACAATCTACTTTGATTCCATGCTTATAAGTTATAACTAAGCTCCATGCTTATGATGTAGTCTTTCTTTCTAGTTTTCCACAAGCACCTCAGAAAAACAAAAACTTTTTTAAGCAAATGGGAGGGTCAAAGAGATACCCGGCAGCTCACACGGTATTACCCATACTTAATTGTTAAACATTATTCCTACACTGAGAGTCGCTACAATTTTTCAATCTTCATATAATCACAGTTTAAACTTCTTCGTCATTAAAGTCCAACGCTTCTTTATCCCCACTTCTTTGTGAAAGAGAAGATTCATACTGCCAAAGTTCAGTCTTCTCCACAGTGCTCCCCCCTTCTTAAACACTACCCTCCAACAGTTATATAAGTAGTGGTATGTCATGTCCTATCCAACACAGTAAGCAATTCAATGCAATCGATTGCAACTTGTGAGGAGACTTGTCAGTATGGTCTCCCAAGTATAGCGATCAATATTGTTGACAACTGTTTGTGATGATTGCATAACATACTAAAGAAATCGACAGTGACCCTCATTCATAAGAAGACAGGTGAAGTTGGATACTCAAAAGAACATTTTTAAACAATAGCCAACAGTTTGGACAAAAAATTGGGACCATTCGTTAGATTTCAGGGAAAACGGAAGCTACTGGCGATTTTCACTTCTAATTTTACCACTGAACCCCCACCCCAGTCCTCAGAAACAAACAAGTCATGTTCCAATTAAAAATGGGCAAGGATAAGTTCTTACATTTGTGATGCTCTTTCGACATGGTATGCTCGAGGCCAGAAACCGCCGAAAAAACTGACAGGAAGTTGAAACAAGAAATGAATGATAAACCACCATCCAATTTAAGAAAATTAAATGGAAATCGAATGGGCGAGCAACAGTGAGATTGAAAATTAGTGAATGATTACCAGAAATAGCCGGTGTCAGGATGCCATCCCCAATCACCATGCAAGCCCCAAGTAAAGCAAGAACGAGCAAGAATTTCTGCAGAATCCGACGCTTCTCCAACGCAGATTTGAGTTTGAACCCAAAACTTTCCTGAGGCGGTGGACCGTGGATATCCATCTTGTACTCAGCGAGTTCAGCGTCAACCAACTGAGTATTGGGCAATGAGCTAACTCGGGCGTGTCGACACAGCAACGAATAGAGAGCGAACGTCCCTCCCTCGCCATTGTCATCGGCTTTAAGGACGATAAATATGTACTTGAGCAGAGGAACAATAGTGAGAGTCCAGAAAACGAAGGACAAAACGCCGTAAATCTCGTCGTTGCTGGTGGTGTGCTCGATATCTTCATCAGCAAAAGTGTTCTTGTAGACATACAGAGGCGAAGTCCCCAACTCCCCATAGACAACGCCAAGGCTCTGATAAGCCATCATCAAAACCGTCCTCCATGAGTCTTTCTGCGAAAAACGAAGACAGTGAAAATCGAAACAGGGGTTGAAACTTGTAAGGCCAAATCTCCCAAAACAGAAATGAAATCAAAGGCTGAGGACTTAAATGCATGTTACAGAACGTACAGGACTTACCTTCGCATTCTTCTCATTAACCACCCCACTTTCCAGATCCATAACCAGAAGGGGGTCAAGTTTTTCAAAAGTTGAACAGAACCATTTCTCTACTCCAAACTTAAATCCCTATTTGGGGCAACTTTTAGGGGGAGGCGAAGGAAGGAGACGGATAGAGAAACAAAAAGTATTTTAAATCTTTTTATACAATAGAAAAACAAGGATTATATTATACAAATCAAATTGGGTGACTTCGCAGATCCACGATGAGTTGCCTAAGAATGCCAGATACTCAAGAAACCCATTATTTTAAAACTTTGAGAATTAAATAACAATTTCAGCAGAACACACTGAAAACGGAAGTGCTAAAAACGCCCTTCAGTAAGTTTGGAGAAAATACAGGAATATACCAACAAGAACAACAACCCAAAAGTCTTTGAAACTTGAAAGAAAAAACATATATTAAATACACATGTCTCTGTAGGGAGAGAAGGGGATGTGATTGAAAAATGGCAAGAACAACGAACACGAAAAGCCTGAGAAAATCGAATATGTTCCGTAATCATTCAGAAAGAGACGGGAGGGAGAAGAATTCAACGGTAGTTAATTTGAAGAAGTTCGAAGAGAGTTGAAGAAGAAACAGAGATAGAGGAGAAGAAGAACCAACAGCTAATCAACGCTTCTCTGCGATTAAGCGAAGAAGGAGGAGGAGGAGGAGGAGGAGGAGGAGAAGGAGTATATTGGTTATTGTCAGGATTTGGGAGGACAGATGCCATTGTGGGTATATTTTGTTACCTTCCAAAAGGTTGAATGAACTCGGTGAATTTGGGGCGAGTTGACTCAATGTGAGAGATGATGACGTAACTGACATGGAATTTGCTGCACACATAACATAACCATGCCAAATTGCCAACCACCGATTATGACTGCGTTGATCTTCATTCTCCCCACGGGAACAACAAAATCGAACTAAATTTTGTTTAAATCACATCTTCACTCCAACTTAACTTCCCATCGCAAAAACGAGCAGCTAATTGACATATATCTAGATTGTGAGTTCATATTTAAAAAATATAATTAAGAATGTAACGATAACGGAAAGATATATTTTATAAGTATAGACAGTGACTATCAATATCMTTTCTTAATCATGTTTCTATGATCTCATGATCCTTCATTTGATGGGGTACGGATTCATCCATGTATCCCTCATCTCTAATTCGACGTCACGTAAAGAGTCTAATTTATTTTTAAAAGTTAAAAGACCTATCAAATACAATTTTAAAAGTTCAGTATTTATTGAAGATAAATTTGAAAGTTATAACGTAAACTTTATAATTTAGACTAAAAAGAGTCTAAAAAGAAGATTCAATAGTCAACACTCAAGACTCAGGTTTTTTTTAAGTTAGATTCAAAGGATTTGTTCTAGAAATAGAAACCAAGTCAAAGTTTTCAAGCAACAGGGCAGTAAATAAGAGGATTGGGAAAAAATGAAAAAACTAAAATAGGAAAAGTATTTTAGAAATAAAAAAAGGTCATAGAGAATAAATCTGATGAAGGCTTTGGCTTTGCTGAAGTTGGGAAATTTGGATTCATCCTTTTTTAAGGGAATCCCTTCGAAGTGAAAGTCCTTCAATTTTGGATTTTTGCTCTTACAAGTTATACCACACTTCAGGGGAAAAAACTCCATCCCCTTTCGATTTATCCTCCTTTTTTTTTTTGGAAAAAAAATTAAAAACAATTTGAGAATGCCAAAAAAACACTAACCCATTTACTTCTACACTTAAATTCAGTTGAATTACGTGTGATCTTCCGCATGATCCATAAATTCTTGGGTTTTTAATTTTCTAAAAGTAAGTCAACTTACATGGTCATAATTTAATGTTTATAGCATTAGTTTCTATACTTTTTAAGATCAATGAGTAATTGATGGGATCAAATCATGCTAAATTTATGTCTAATAAATTAACATGACGTGGACGACATTTATTAGTTTGTTTCAATTTAGTTGCAAAATCTAAAAGTACTTGTTTTAATCAAAAATAGACTAAAGCATCAAAGTTTTAAAAGATAATTGAGGAAGAAGATCCTATAAGACAATGAGTTGGCACTACGAAAATTGTGTCAGCATGACATTCAAAAGAGTAAAAATTCTCAAGTCAAATTTTCTCACGTATCTTATTCTTTCTCCTTATGAGTATTTATTTAAAAGGAGAAATAACCTTTGGCATCGTGTGCCCATCGCAACGGTTACCTTCGAGATTCTAGACGAGAGATGCGCCACGAGGCAGGAGATGCAATTAGGCGATTTCTATTAAACTTCAAAACATTAACGACTAGTTCGGCCATGGATAAAGTCACACTAGTTTGGAAGTTCGATATTCATTGCGTCTAAACTTTCCCAATAAATATACATAGAATTGGACGACTGTCAACTTAATGATCACGTGTCAACTGTCACCTAATCGGATTCGATGGTACTGACATTTTTATAAGTATGGGTAAACTTTTTGCCGTTGATTACAAATTCTCCATATAATGCTGTTGATTTTAAACTTTCAAATATTGTTCTTAGTTATATTTACAATACCAACGGATGAGACTTCAAGGGGTGTGAAACTACATTCATGGTAGATTTCAAAACATAAATTTGAACCAAGTTTAAAATGGTAGAGCTAAAAGAATATATTTATTAAGTTAAGGAAGAAAATAGTAATTTTGGAGTGGTGGCAGTGGAAGTAATTTTCTTGGTTTGGTTGTTTGAGTTGGTGGGGGGAAACGGTGCGTATTGGGTGGGTTTGACTTGTAATACTCAACCTGGTAGTAGTTTATTTACTCCATATGTCTAGAGAAATTAAATTAAATGGGTCCAAAGTCCAAAGCGTAAAAGATTGATGGTTGAAAAATTAAACGAAGATAGAAGGTAACGATAATTTCTACAAGTGGGGAATACGTAAAAAAAAAAATAAAAAAAAAAAACAACGAAAAATCATCAATAATGCTTTTTGACCAAACATAAAAGGGAAAAGAAAAACAAGGCAACAAGGAAAGTTGATACAAGTTTGTGATAAGAAGGGTGTCGGTTCATCAAAGCTTCACATTTTTCAAACTGATCTTTTTCTATTTAATTTTTAAATACTATTTCTATTTAAACTTATTTTTATCTCTATATTTTCAATTTTGTTTCCTTGGTAATCATCTACTTTCATACTTTTGATCCCTATTTTCAAAATTTTAATACAAACGTTATTTGTTAGTACACAATAAAACCTTTTAATACACATCTATAATTGCATTTGAGATAAAAGTAAAAATAAAACTATCAAAATAGTCACTTTTTAAAAGTACAAAAACCAAAATAGATGTTTTTGAAAGCAAGGAGACTAAAATGAATAAAATTGGAGAGTAATACATAAACCAAAATGAACGTTTTGAAAATACATTAATCAAAATGAGCCAAAGCTATACTAAAATAGTATTAAAATTGTTTATTTTAAATTTATTTTTATCAAATTACAACATTTCTAAACTTTAAACGCGCTTATTTTACAATGCTCTAATTAGGTATTTTTTTCCTTTTTACCTTTGAAAAAAAAAAATGTCTTTCGCTATTTTAAATATCAATTGCTAACACCGTTGATAAAAACCAACCGAACAATAATGATGTAAACATGCCATGATGGTATGTGAACTAAACCAAAAATAGTCTAATATATCTAATATACATATCTTATTAATATATCTAATAATAATATTAGCGATCAAGGTCAAATATATATAACTATAGTCTAAAGTTGAATATTGTAGCAAGCTTAAATAAAAAGAATAACTAAAGTTACTAAATTCATAAATTACTTTCTTTTCTTATTTAAAAGATTCTATTTTAACATTGTAATCCCTCAATCACAACTACGCTTTGGAAAAAAAATAAAAATAAACAATTAAGTAAAGTCAACGTAATGTGGTTTTCGTAAAGTTTTACCGCACGTAAAACTATATGGAATAGAGGTTAGGGTGAGGTGACACCCACTCTAATAAAGTTGAGGCTAAAAATGAAGGTTCCATTTTCATAATTACTATTTTGTTTGAAGGGCTAATATCTGCAAATAATATATAAATCAAAAAGGAAATTGATACCAAAGTAGAATTAAACTATTTTAAACATTATAGTGCAAAAAATAAAATAGATAAAAAACATAGTAAAATATCTTATAATAAAATTGGTACGTTGAATCATAAAAATGGATCGCCCCTCTAAGTTCTGAAGATGTTGACAGAGGCTCATAACATACACAGAGAAGTTATGATGCTCAAGTCAGTTTAAATAAATCTATTATTTAGAGAGAGGAATAGTACCACCTACTTAAAAAGTGAAGTGAGGTTTCTATTTATAGGTATTGGTAGTCCGCCGATCCTACTTGCTTAACGGTTACCATCATTTCAAAACTCGCGGCGTGTTGTCGAAAAAACAATTAAGAGCATGAGAGGAGCGATATTGTGATCATCAACTTATTCTTTACCAAAGTTGTTAAGATCTATATTGGTTAGTTTGACCTCTACGAAGGCACGGACGACCATCCAATGTATTTGTCGGCTAGAACAAAAGGAGGGTCGTCGAGCTACTTTGTCTTCTTTCCAGACTTATGTATTCGTGTTGTAGATTGTTGTGGTGACGTGACACTTTTTAACCTAGTTAACACGTGTAAGCTTGGTAAATTACCTCCAACATAATATAATAGTAAAAACAAACTCGTAGATAAAACATCTACTACCATTCTTAAAGTCATGGTTTCATCATCCACTCTCACCATACAATTGTTTGATAACCCTTTCCTGTTTTTATATTTTTACTTTCTCGAATATATATAGTTTGAGTTATTTGTCAAATTTAAAACACAAAAACAAGTTCATAAAATTACTGTCGGAGTAGTAGTGCATTTTAATATTTCCTATATTTAGAAACACAAGAACCCATTATTTATTTGGGTGATTATGGTTTTATAAAAATGAAGTGAAAATCGTTTTCATAGCCAGACAAGGGGTGCCCCCATCAGGTAGTGCCTGATAGGTTATCAGAAATTGGTCAATATAAAAAAATAATAATAAAAAACAACTCCTTTTTGCCCAATAAAAGTTGCCCTGGCCTTTGCCACCCCACCTATTTTTATTTTATTTATTTTGCCTTTTACTCACAAACTAATCCCTTAGGCCTTAGGCCGTGTTTGGCTTGAAAATTGACATCACCACTAACCATTCATTACAATTTAGCTGACCACACATCTTCTATTTCTATCTCAGTACGTAATTGGGAGCATAGTTTTAAATATCTGTCGACACGTCGATATTTCTGTCAATATATCTATATTTTCATRGGTTTCATGGGCTCGATATCGAGGATAAATCGACATTTCCATCGTAGTATAAAAAAATCGATAAAATATAAAAAATATCAATAAAATGTCACTAATATATACATAATATTAATATTAATTATTTTTTAACTTATTTAGAAATATGAAGATGTTTATTTGTTAATTTAAATATTTTTTACAATCTTTTAATTTCTATAACATTTTTACAGAAATATTCATAGACATCGACATTTAAAATCTTGGTTGGGAGTGATTATACAATTAGTAATCTTAGAAAAAACTGATTTGAGTATAATTTATTTTTCAAAATCACCATCATACCTTAAAAATCAATTTAAAATGATTTTAAGATTTTTTAAATGATACTTGGATGATATTTAATCAATAATTTATTTACATATTAAATGACAATAGTAAGAAATTTACTATACTTTTTTAGTCCTAAGAAATTTACTATACCTGTGCAACAACTAATAAGAAAAAAAATAATCATTTATCTTATATTTAAGATTTAAGCTAAATTTTTAGATAATTTTTATTAGGGATGAACAAGACATATGTAGTCTCTCACCTTAATATTCTAGTTTTAATTTAAAAGTTTAGTAAACAAATACACTTCTATTTTTTTTTCAATTAAAAACAGTTACTAAATATAATTACATTCTTATTTATTAAAAAAAATGAAATGGTAAACAAAAATTTAACAAACAAAAGAATTTTGCTCTTAATTGGGATCTTGAAACAGTCAATTTCCGCCAACATTTATTTTTTCCTTCACAAACGTGAGTTGTTGATCTTGAGAACATGGAGGACACTAAGGAAAATAAAAATTAATAAAATTTCAAGCCCAACTGGATTTTACTAAGAAGTTTACCATATAATATAATATATATATTTTTTAATTAATAAAGAAAGGTACGGTAGGAATTTCAACCTCACCTCCCTTAAAAAAAGAAGATATTATAATATTTCAATTGAAATATGCTCAAACTGATAATAATAATTTTATTGGTGAGGGTACTGTGAACCTCCGAGTTCCACATACGTCAATATTAATTTCTCTAATTCCTATAGTCTAGAAGGAGGGATTTAATTGCATTATTGTTGCGGTTTACTTATAGAAAAAAAAAATCTCCGATAGAAGAATAAATTAGTGGCTAAATTTTTTAAATTTTTCTTAAATGGGATTGAAAATAAGAAAATTAGAAAAAGAAAAAGATATACAATAAATAAAGTTATAATAGAAGATGATGGGRAGATATATATTGGTATTTGGTTGAGGATTGTTGGCGTATGAAATCAGACTTTAAACCGTATATTTGAAGTGAATCTATAACGTATCTTCCATTTCCCAGATGATACTGCAATTACATCAAACACGCCATTTTGCCAATTCTTTTTTGCTTTCCGCTATTTTTTTCGTGTTTCACATTTCGCCGCTGTTTTCCTCTCGTTGGTTTTAGCATTAGGTAGGTAACGTAGGCGTTTCTTTTTTTCTTTTTAATTTGACAATAAAAAAAATGATTCTCAAAATCACTCCAAAACACACTTTACTAATGTTAAGTATGCTTCCGGCTCAAATTCGGACCACAATTTGAAATAATTCAGACTTATTCGACATTTGATGACCATGATATTTCCATGCGACCTCCAAGCTAAGTATGAAAGTTTTTATGATTGAATCACAAAAAAAAGGGACATTTCATGATCCCTCTCATTCAAATTTGGTGTCGATTAATTCATCTATCTCTCCTCTTCGAATGGATAAGTTAGAGCAAGATGACTTTTCCTTGGTGCTTTTCGTCTTCGCATGTTCGAGCTAAGATTTGAACAGGTAGGGAAGAGAGTCATGTGTGTATTTTTTTTGGTTTATGATGTTTATGCTCGTGTTTCTTATGCTGTTTGTGTTTGTGTTTGTGTTATTTATTTATTCATTCATTTTGTGGTTGATCTTCTTAATGTTCCTGCAATTTTTTCCAGGTCTTGTTCTTTCTTTTGTGTTTAATCTCAAGTTGTGATATATCCATTCTTTTCCCTTTGCAATATACCTCATTTTTGCAGAAAAAACATATTATATAATTGACATTATTTTAACAATGTTAATTTGAAATGGCTTCAAATCAAATCAAAATCTATCCGAGTTCTTAATTATATTAGGAATAAAAGTTAGGTGCATTGTAATCATCATAATACCATTTCTACGTCAAAACTGATTTAGTGAGTATAACTCAGCGATAATTGACATATATTTCAAACCAAAAGGTTGTGAGTTCGATGCCCAACCCGACATGTTGTACTAAAAGAAATAATACCCTTTCCCTGAAAACATTCTTTAAATTACTTTTATTGTTGGTGTATTTAGAAGTAATGAATTTTATCTTGAAATTTTTGATATTAGTAAATAATAACTGACTAACATTTAAAATATAGAAATAAAAATATGATGTCTACTAATAAAGTCACGTCAATTAAAAAAATATAAGTACAATTTTTTTTTTAAGTATTCTCGGGACAACTTGTTGAAGTTTGTAAAGTGTCAAGGACAGTTTCAAATACGACAAATATATTTAGTAAAATAAGTAAAATGACAACCATATTTAGGTTTTTCAAATATAGTATTTTTTCAATAAAAAACCTACAATATATGTGATTTATATGTGTAATATATCTACAATATATTTGACTATTGATATAGGTCTATGATATATTACTGATATAATAATGATATACAATTGATTTACTTATAATATAACTATGATATCTACTGAACTTCTAATATGACTTACCACTGATATACGTACGATAACCATTGATTTACCATGTCGATACAATATATTATATATCTGTGGTATATACTTGATATGTCTCTAATTTACAATTGATTATACAAATGATATACAACTGATATAACTTCTTATATATGATTCACCACTAATATAACACTGATATATATTTGATATATACTTAATATGTTTCTAATTTCCCACCGATATACCTCTGATATAACCATACTATCTACTAATATAATTATGATATTTGTGTTGATATAATACTATTATATCATTTTTTTCATATGAAAACAATGGTGCAAAAAAAATTTAAAATATAAAGTTATTGTATAAAAAGTTTATGTGGATCATGTACATAAAAAACAAGTTATAAATATTTATAAATTTAAWCGGTTGATATCTCTTATATTTAGTATCTAATTAATATTAATATAGAATAAATAGTAGTGATATAGTAATCAACATTATTGATAATATTAGTATATATCAATCAATAAATTACAATGGAAAACTATAATTTAAACCGTTGATATACCACTAAAAATTAAACAGTTAATATACCCTATATTTAGTATATTAGTTGCAAATATACTTAGTATATCGTAAATTAGAGGTACATCAGATATATATATTAGAGGTATAATACATACATCTGATAATGCATATCATGGGTACAATATGATAATGTATATCAGAAGTACATCAGATGTATATCATATATAGATTGGATGTATATCAGGTATAGATATACATTAGATTTATATGAGTATATCAGATATCATACGGGCAAAATCAAAATAATAAAAATTTTGCTATATTTGAAATTTTGAAAACATAGTGACATTTTTTGAAATTTATGAATTATTTTTACTACCCTAATTACCCTCAAATTAGATCACATGAAATATGGAAATAGAATACAATTTAGGGGTAGAGAATAGTTCCAATGTAGTTTTTTCCGGATAGTTATTTTCAAATTTGAAGTCTTCCATTTTGATTCGGTTAGTTGAACAAACAACACCAAAGAAAACAAATCTTTTTATTTTTCATTTTCAACACAAAATTTTACAATGAAAGTCAAACTAAACCTTTACAGAAGTTGGTAGACCAAAACTAGACGGTGAAATTTAATGTATAAAATTAAATTTGGGGACGAAAATATAATTTAAGACTTTCTAAGTTTCCAGTCAATGGGTATTCTGAAGTCTCATTTTTTGTTTTGTTGAAATTTGAAATTAAGTAATAAAAGTTACTCTGACCGATTACAATTTTTGCATTTTTGATTTTCATTAACGTGTATTAAATAAATAGATCAAATATATTATTTTAGTATTACATTTTCAATAAAATAAAAGATTCCAACTACACTTTTTTTTTTAATAGCGATTCCAACTGCATCTAAAAAAAGCTAATTAAATTATGTAAAAACAGACTTTTTTTTTAATATCTCGTCTTTGTTAAATTACAAAAAGTTTAAATGGAAATAAAAAAAATTTGTAATTTAATAGTCAACTTGATTTTAATTCAATTGATTAAGGAATTTATCTTAGACTAAAATGTCGCTAGTTCAAATACTCATTGTATTAAATATATATATATATATATATATATATAATTTAAGAAAAAGAATGTTTCCAATAGAATTTTAGCAATTATTAAAATTTGAAACTAAAATAGCTCAGCAATGGTTAAAAAAATTACGTAAAAATATCTAAACAATTGTACAAAAACCGTTGTTTTATTTTCAAATATCAAATAGGATGGATTGACAAATGACACCCATTCATTGATTCAAATCCTTTTATTTCTAGTCATACACAAATTATTTTAAAAAAAGGACGGCCGATTGAGGCCCAAAGGACTCCTCGGCCGAAATTGTACAGTAGAAGTTCGTGCGGCCCAAATCGGTAAGAGCTGCTCGGCCCAATATGGTTGCCATGGCATCGACTACCGGAACCAGTCTCACTCATCGCTTGACTGACACCTTCTGCAGACTTCCGAGCATCGGAGCTCTGCGACTACGCCGGCGCCGCTTCTTACCTTATCACCGGGGGATCTGATCGAACTCTTTGACGATTTTGAGAGATCGTTTCTCTTGGTACGCTTCATCTGCGCGATCGAAGAGCACAACCCTAACTTTTCTCCATGTCTTTAACCGTTATTATAATCCTTAAACTAGCGCTCCGATTTCCATTTTTTTTTCCCTCCATTGTTATTGGCTCCTGCAAGTGCTGCCGAAGGAAACTTCTCTTTGTTTATTCTTTATGTTTACTAGCTCCTTTCTGTTGTTTTCTTGTCGTTTTTAGGAACGATTTCGTCTTCTCAAACTAGCATATTTCCCCGGGATTGTTTAGTCTTTTACTATTTTCAGGTGGTTCTTCGCTTGTTCGGAACAATGACTCGAGTTTACATTGGTAATCTGGATCCACGCGTTACAGAGAGGGATCTTGAAGATGAATTTCGAATGTTCGGTGTTCTTAGGAGGTAATTTCCGTTTGAAATTTTTATATAGAGGCATCCTTCACATGTTTTTATTTTAATTAACATCCTTTTGACTTAAGACATTCACCAAATCGTCCGAAAGGGGAAAATTTTAAGTCCCTGGGTCTGTCAGTGGTAGTTTGGTGGTATTTACGTTATAGCCGATTTTAGTAACTGGACTCAGCATTGGCCCTAGTTTTTGTATGGCGCTTAACTATTAATCCGTGGCGTTTTAACCTGGCCAAAGCCGGACATCTCATCACTCTGCAGGGGAAGAAAAAAGCCGCATTTTGTCACTTTTCATACCAGAACGTCTATTTTAAATCTGTGTATTACCATAGAATATAGGCTGGTTTTAGCCTGCCAGCAGTGGGAGTTCAATATTTGGACTCTGTTCTGTGCATTAGACCAATATTTTCGTTCTCGTCAGTATAATTTGTTTAAGAAACTGGAACACGGACTCTTCGAGATCTTATGGCTTTTCTTGAGATTTGTGGGATCAATCTGCATGGCCCATATCTCAAGGCTCGCAGTAATTCAGCAAAATGCAGTGTTATATTTCTAAAGGTCTAGATCTTGCATCAACTATTAACATGAGAAAGTTTACACTTTACAATTTGTATCCTCCACTTGCTTTAATTTAAAAGAATATATCTGCTCCCTAGTCCCTTGTTCCATCGTATTAATCTGCATTCTGAATTATTTGTCTGTGAATATAATAATACAGCGTTTGGGTTGCTAGAAGGCCTCCAGGATATGCATTTATTGAGTTTGATGATCGCAGGGATGCTCTAGATGCAATACAAGCATTGGATGGTCAGTTCGAAATAAAATTTTGATTTTTTTCTAGCAGACATCAAGTTTTGCTTTTCATTCATTCTATCAAACTATGGTTGCTTTCATATGTATATATACACAAACCTTTTCTCAAATACTAGTGAACTATGATCAGCGAACTCAGTAAGTGCTTTTCCCCCCTCACCTTTATCTGCCATCTAGTTCTCATTACCACTGCAAATTAGATTTTTATAATGGGTCTAGTTTAGTATCAATTTTTGTCCACAAAAATGAACTAAATCATGGAAACCGAGTGGCTTATTTAAATGTCAATTTTATTCTTAGAAGGCACCTTAATGAAAAAAGAGTGTAGTGAATGGATCGATCTCTCCAATATGCTTCAAGGTGTGATTTTGGGAATTCTCGTGATTCTAAGATATGGAAACTTGAGGCCTTTAGGGTTATGGAAATTGGAAGCCATTCTTTTAAAGCATGTTTTGATGCCCTCTTTAGTCTATCTTGAACCAGCACCTGATTTATTTGGTGTGGAAGGCTAAAGTGCCTAAGAAGGTTTAACATTTTAAGTCTTCCTGTGGACTTTATTCCATAATGGGCTAAACACTTGCAATAAGCTTCAAAGCCAGTGCTTCCTGACCTCTAGGCTATAGCTCCTAATTTGTTAGACTTTTCTCCTCTCTATGGTGCTCTAAATCAAAAGATTTTTTGAAATTACAATCTACCTTTGATCCAAGCCAATTGGGATCCTTTTCCGTAAGTTCCTAGGGCTTGTAGGGTGATTCATTATCCCCCTACTATTTTGTCTCTCACTAAATAAAGGTGCTCTTTTTCAGTGTTAAAAAAAAAACTGTTTGTACCTCTTAAATCCTTAATAGTTATGGTACTATACTTTCTTAAATTTACTTGAATTGAACATTCTTTAGATTCTTGGATTTGGTTATCTGGTTTCTATTCAATTTTTTTGTTAAGTTCCCTATGGCTGTGTTTAACTTAGTTTCATTGTCTCGAGTTTAAATTTTATATGTGATTTTCTGGGCTCTTTAACAGGGAAAAATGGTTGGCGTGTGGAGCTTTCTCATAACGCTAAAGGCAGTGGAGGTGGTGGCGGTCGTCGTGGCCGTGGTGGTGGTGATGATCTGAAATGTTATGAATGTGGTGAACCTGGTCATTTTGCTCGAGAATGTCGCTCCCGTGGGGCTTCACGAAGCATAGGAGGTGGTCTGCGTCGTAGTCCTTCCCCTCGTCGTCGTAGGAGTCCTAGTTATGAAAGATATGGTCGCAGGTGTGTCAAAGTTGTGCACACGTTTTTTTTAAATACAACAAGTGATCTAATTGGTGCCAAACCAACGGGTGGTTTCATTAAACTTTGGATTTTGATGTTCTATCACTTTTTTCCTTATCTCGTATAGGAGCAACAGTCCTCGTGGCAAAAGATCCCCAAGACGCCGCAGCATTACACCTCCTAAGCGTGGTCGGAGCTACAGCAGGTCTCCTCCATACCGCCATGCTCGTCGCAGTTCACCTTATGCTAATGGGTATGCGTTACTTTTATAACATGACAACTAGTCGGTAAAACCTGTGTAGCAAATTAAATTTTTTTTTATTGCAAATAAATGTTTGTGACATGGAGGTCAGTATAATGACGTTGCCCATTGATCCAAACTTAGGCCTCCAATAGTGAAAACTGAAAAGTGGAGGAGAATTCTTAGCTAATTAGTGAGAGATAGAGAACCATATTTCCTCAAACAGGTTGATCCTGGGCTATCATTGGGAGTATAGTAAGAGTGAACTAGGATCAGTGGATATAATGTTCTCTTGAAAGGCACTGGTACTTTTGTAATCTGAAT
This sequence comes from Momordica charantia, assembly GCF_001995035.1. The sequence continues at coordinate 175,184 of NW_019104561.1, read as the reverse complement.
CCAGGTCATCAATGAGCCCCATTTGGAGGCCTATGACATCCCTGGACATTGAGCAAGTAATGAATATATAACGTCTTTAAAGTACGAATGATTATCTACAAATGCAGGTCGACACATAGCTGATTCAGCTATAAATTCCATGACTTCTCCTTTTTTAGATGCATATGCATCAATCTAAGAGTTGCCTGTTTATCATTATTGCAGAGATTGAGGCTGGAATCAAGGCTGATGCAGTGCTGGTAGAACTTAGATGATGGTGTTTCTGCTATACTGTAGTTCTAATAGGAATTGTGGAGTGAACCGGAATCATGTAGTTAAGTTCATCTCTGACAATTGGTTCTCTTTGAAACCTGGATATGGATGGGTGTCTACGAAGTATTTTAAGAGCCACGAAATGGGGTTCTGTTCGGCACCATTTTGTGTTGGCTCTCTTCCGCCTGCTGAAACTCGGAGGTCTCTTCTTGCTTTAAAAATCATATATACTACCTAGAGTTTTATATATACCTTACCATCTATTTATTATTATTATTATTATTTCATTGGATGCCCCTAAAGATCTATCTGTTGGTTGTTTTTGTTTTTGAGGTGTGATTTTCGGCTATAAATGGCATCGTTACTCAGCTAACTGCATCTTAGTGCATCACGGTTCTCAATATCTACTCTGCTCCACAATCATCTTCTTGTTTCTACAACTGGTTGCATGCTGTTTGTATTGCACTCTTCTGCAAGAAGGCATCCCATTTATTTAAACCTTTTTAGCTGGTTGAAGAAGATGAAGCTGGTTTTATGTGATTGTCTGCTCATCATCTTCTCGTCTATCAGCGTTTTACGAGCTTCTATGCATGCGCGAAACTATCCTGAGATTCTTCTTTTATAACACCAGCATCTTGTGAGCTTCAACTCGTTTATTGCTCTCCCCAACTTTTGGCCTGCTCCACCAAATCTTGCACCAATCGTACTTCTCATTATTAAAGACTGCTAGTGATTTGCTTTTAGATGGTGAAAGCAGTTAACATCATGGTTCTGGGCCCTCCAGTGTTTGTTGACTACTCTCTCTCGTTTGTAGTTTGAGGGTCTAGGACTTTGGTAATTGGGAATGCTTTGGTTGGTTAGAGTATATTTAGATTCTATGCTATGTTTGTTGTTTGCATTGAGAATTACATCAAGACCAGCCCGTTTCAATTAAAGAATCATTGATTTTATTGTGAGGTATCTTCTTGAACTGATGGCTTCATAAAATCTCTCATCGCCCCATCTGATTATACTGGAAACTTGCTAACTTTTATGGAATTGAATTCTAATGTTGTTCGACGGTAAAAATGCCAAGACGCAGGTATGAGAAAGCAGAATGAAATCCCAAGTGTTATTTTCTTGAACCTTGAATGAACCTCAGATACCACATTACAGAAGGAAAAAGATGGAAAATTGTGGGGAAAACAAGAGCTGTTTCTATTATTCATAAAGCCTCAAGAAACTTTATGATGCTGAATCAAAATAAAAAGCAACCGTTTCAATTTCATTTACGCCACTGCTAACATCTAACTTCGTCATCAAGGAACTATAATTTAAGCCTCAACTCCAAGACATTCAACCAATCTTTGCTTCTTCATTGCTGCTGTGGGAGCGATACTCATTTCACTTTTGAATCGATAATCTTCTTAGCAAAAGAAGGCAAGCAAAAAGCTGCTGTATGAATCTGAAGATATCAACAAACATGGAAAGATATGTTTGAGTTCATGTGAAATGGAAGGAGTGATAAATCAGGATATGAAAGGGTGACAGAAGATCCAACCTCGGAGTTGTAAAACTTGAGTGGACCTTTCGCAGTTTCGCTACCGTTATCCTCAATCGGGTTGACCGGATGCTTGAAATCAACAGGGGGTCCTTCAGTTGAGCAGAGCATAAACCCAATCACTCCACTGAAACATCGACCAGGTTGATTGTTAGAAAAGCAATTAAGAACAGAAGCATAGAAATTTCACAAGACCAATGACAAGACAGAACTATATTCGAATGGTGAACTGTAAAAGAAAACTGAGCTTTTTGTATAAATTCTAAGTGAACCAGTCAAGCAGAAAGTAAAAGCAAAAGCCCGATGCTCGCAGGCCCGGGGGATGTCAAATTGTTAAAGCTGTGTACCTTGGATATGTAGGAACTGTAGTCCACGCATAGTTGACAGAGCCTTTGAATATTTGGCGACAGTTTGTCACAATATCTTCAATGATGTGCATGTGAAGCCATATGCTCTCTGCCTGAGTACACACAACACCTCCCGGTCGAAGAGCTTTGGCAACCGAAGCAAAAAAAGGTTTCTCAAAAAGCTCTTGTGCAGGACCTGAAGGATGACAAATGAATGACATTATTTTCAAAACAACCAACATTGTTCCGGGATATGAGAAGGATATGATTACCAATAGGGTCAGAAGAATCCACAATAATTGCATCATATGTGCCTTCAGGAACAGCCTTCAGAAATGCAACCCCTGCAAAATGAGAAGCATGCCGATAAACACAACAATTCAGATAGAGGGGGTGGGGTTATGGGAACTGAAGAGAAAAATGATTGATCATATACCATCACCAACATGAAGTGTGACGCGAGGATCCTCATATCCAACAGCTACGCGTGGGAAAAATTCTTTGGAAACCTGCAAAGGTAGATGCAGGCAACCGTATTCGATCACAATAAGAAGTGTTTCCTCACATTTGTCATAAGCATATGAGCACCACAGGTCCACAAGTATCTATAGCAAGTTTGTACTCGAATAACCGATAATCCTGGGAAGTTATTACTTACGTCAACTACCATCTTGTCAATTTCACAGATATCTATCTGCTCAACAGATGAATGGCGAGACACCTCTCGCAGGACACCACCATCTCCTCCACCAATAACTAGAACCTAATAAGATAGAAATTGAGTGAAGAAACAAGAAAACAAAACACAAATTAGCATAGCCCCCGTCACAGCATTTCCTTGCATGGATCAAGGACAAAAAGTTTCTTTCAGGTTTGCAACAAGGAGAACATAAGGCATGATAAGCTCGAACTAGTAAAAATGGCATAGCCAGACATCAATCGCCCGCATGGATTATTTCCAGGAGATAGTACGAAACAACCTTAAAACTTAATATTTGATATGAATCTCAGCTGCAAATAGTTATAATGAAATATCCACAAAAATGTCACTGACATCCCCTGCTCCGCATCTCGTTTCTTAATAATCAAAGGTATTAGACCATATACCATCCAGAGTATGAAAAAACTTATGACTCCATATACAAGTTCTAAAACATTCTCAAATTATTCCACAAAGAGAAAAAACCTTTTTGGGGTTTGGAATTGAGCAAAGTGGAAGGTGAGCGATCATTTCTTGGTAAGCACATTCATCTCTCTCTGTAAGCTGAATCACCCCATCCAAAACAAGAACCTTTCCATATGTTGATGACTGCAGGGCACATAAACCAAAACTCCAACATCAGCCCATCGAGGGCAAAATTCACAGTGAAAGACAAAATATCAGAAGATTCATCCTCATATAACAATACCTGAAAGACCAAAACATTCTGGTAATCAGACTTCCCTTGGAACAAAATTTTCTCCACCTTCAAGGAGTGTGCCTCTCCTGCATGATATCGAATCGTTTGATTTTCTCAACGAAAATGAAAGCCAAAGCGAAAAAACCCAAAGAAATATATTTGCAGGAAGAGAAAAACTGGATTCCGTGGTATTGTTCATCAATCATCATCTAAACAAATCTCAGCAGCCAAACAGACTACAAATAATGAAAAATATGAGATTAGAGAAGAAAAACTCACCAGGCCACATTGGGCTAATCTCAGAAAACCACCCAGGAATTACAGAGGAAATACAATCGGGCTCCTTCTTCCCCTCGGTCGCTGTGACCAAAGCGGGGGCTGATACCCCATTCTCCTCCGGCTTCTTCGCCGCCGCATCGGCAGCCGACCCAACGCCATGCTCCGCTGCCATAATTCCTCCTTCACCTCACTGAAATTCCAAACCCCAAAACAAGGCCCAAGAGGGGAGTGCTGCTATCTGACCCGTTTGGCTGAGACCTGTGAGCACTGAACAAAATGACCCACTTCTTCATCCATTTATATAATCGTAAGGGTTCCGTGAAAGGATTCGCTTTTGGAGAAAAAACAAGTTACGGTTTCTTTTTCTTTTCCCTTTTTTTTTTTTTTTACTCGCCTCGATTTACGCATTTTCCCCCATCCCAATCTTCAATCTTCGTTCAATTATATTCTAAACAAAATAGATTCGAAATTTTTCATAAACCTCCAAATATTCTGGCATAGTTTTATTTTTATTTTTCTCAATTACAAATTTGATTCCATGCCTTAATTTCCCTTTGGTTTTTATGATTTGAACGGGTTTGATATAGCAATTTTTTTTTTTAAATCATGCTTATTTCAAAATTTTTACATAATTCTCTCTCTCTTTTTAATATTTGTCTAGATGCCTAAATGTTCATTAATGATATAGTATATTTCTAAAGAAGTCTATCATTAATAAACAGAGATATTTCATTGTTGTTTTAATATTTTCATGAACAAATTTGGGTTGAGTTCTGTTCTTTTTTTAGTTATATTTGAAAATTCACATAGTTGTTATATTTACCATTAATTAGATTTGTTTTGCCACACCTGTACCAGCACTCTTATAATCAAACTATAGAGATTAATGGAATATCTTGAAATCTAATTCAAACCGTATAACCTAAGCTGAAAACTTTTATGAAGACAAAAATGAAATTATGCCAAATTAAAATGTGTAATTTAAAATAGTTTTTAAATTTTTAACCAACAAAAAAAAAGTTGTTTTAGTTTTTTCTAATATTAAACAAATTATTTTAATTGTTGTCGTTAATTATTTATTTTCTTAATTGGCTTTTATTTTAAATTTTTTGGCCAAATTATAATTATTAAAACTAATTTTCACAATTGTTGCACGTATCTTTTTCTACTTACTCAATAGAAGTCGCCTCAAAACTACCCATCTAGGCATATCTTTAAATAATTTATTTCTAATAAAAAAATCGTGAACAAAACTACGTGATTCGACACTGTTTTACCTTATTTATTAAAATTATGTGTGATATTTACCTTATTTTTTCTTTCTTTTTTACCGCATATAACTTATTAGTGAAACTATACTTTATATGATGATTAATTTCAGAATTAACTCGCAACTATACTACTGTGATTTGGTACGTTGTATAATTGCTTAAATATATAAAAAAAAAAAAACATGCTTTGAATTTTGTTTATCTGTAAAACAAAAGGTAAAAAGCATAATGTGGCTGGAGAAATATTGTTCTTAAAGTGGCTCCAAAGAGATTTATAGAGAATCTGTTCTCTCTGTACTTATAATAAAAAAATTTTCCCTAAAATTTTGTACAAAGCGTATTATGATGTATGATGATGAAGGCTTTGAGTTAATAATCTCAATTAGACAAATTAATTTCATTAATTTGATTTGATTAATTATCATCATTTCACTTTATTTTGGCAATTTTAATATAGTTGGACTAGTTTAGATATCATAACATAAAATCACTTTATTTTGATTTGTCTTTTAAGTACTCCATTCAAAGCCAGTAATCAATTCCCCAAACCTTTGGTTATGAGTGGAGCCAACAAGTTGCAAAAGGAACGGAAAAAGTAGCCCCTCAAAGCTAGCTAAAGAATAAATTCCAGTACCAGTGACTATATCCCTTCATATCCAACCGCATATAATATAATTACTTTATATTTACCGATTTGAATTTAAATTTAATTCAACTATAATCGACACCCCTCTCCAAGTGTTGTAAAAAAATTTACTTATGTTCAATATATTTCTTGACTTAAAGAGTTTCTCAAATAAATGGCAACAAGTATTTACTATTGAATAATTTACCGGATCCCACATATGGTACCCTTTTTATTTTATTTTTGTTGATCCCTAAAATAGTTATGGTGACATATGAAGTTGTAGATGGCAATTGGCCTCAGTCTACTGTTCCTTATATAAACAAAAAAGAAACAAGACTTAAATTACCAGTTTAGGTTATGGGGAAGTCAAGTTGGGGCAAAATACGTTGGTCTCCAGTCGCCAACTTATGTGGAAAATACAGAAGAAAAAAAAAAAACAAGTTAAAATGAGGAAATTGAGAAGTTGAGGTTGCAGAGATTGTTTGATTGAGACGACAAGAAAAAGCATGCATCATTTTCAATCATAAGAACTGGACAAAGATTATTGAATAATTGTTGAATTGGGGCCTCAGGTGGGGGCTACCTCTTACTCTCTTGCATTTTTGGATCACCCTTTTTTTGACCAATTTTTCTTTTTTCTTTTTTCCTTTTTCTAAATGGTTGTGCAATATCAAACCCATTTTGATTTTCCAACTAACATAGTCAATGCTGCTTGCTGACTACCTCCCTTTCATGCAACCAGCCTAAACCAATATATTTTTCATTATGTTTCCAATCATTGGAATTTCAACCCGACTTCGACACAATCATACATGTCTTAACAAAAATAGATAAATAAACTACCACTCAATCTAAAAATATTATTAATTGTCAACTAAATATTTAGTCCAATTAAAATATTATTGATTGATTTATTAATATATAGATTATAAATTTTGTACAATTGTTAGGTAACAGTAATATATTACGTTGTCAAAGTGGTAATTGGCATATACCTTCGATTCTCCATCCCAACATGTTATACTAAAAAAAAATTATATTATGTTTTAACTATTTTAGTTTTGAAAAAAAAAGAAAGAAAAGAGAAATTATAAACAAAATAATAATTTTTTTAACCGTAAATTTTAAAGTTTCAAATTTAAATTTGAAAATGTTGAATCCAATTTTCTACCATTTGAATTACAAATCCAAAAATACGTTTAAAAAATAAATTTGCCAAACAAATGTTCAATCTATATGATCAAATGAATTTAGAAACAACAACTAATAGGGATGCTAAGGAAAAATCGATAAAATCGACAAAACTGACCGAAACTGATGGTGGTTCGATTTTCAGTTTTGGTTCAGACATTCAGAAAAACAAAAATCAATCGGTCAGTATCGGCCGGCTTACGAAGACCGAAAAGAAAATCGAGCCGAACCAATTTGAAAATTATGCTTCGTTAATAGCAGAAGCCCAGCCCATTACATTCTCTCCCTCATTTAAAAGTTAAATCAAAGCCCAGCCCATTTGACAACCACCCTATCTTCGTCTCTCTCCGATCTGGTGTGAGGACGTCACGGGCTCGTCGAATCGCTGCTTGGAGAACGCACCGCCTCTCGTGGTAATCGCCGTGGAGAGTCGCCGACGCTCGGGTCTGACTTCGCGTGGGTTCGCCGGAGGGTTCTGCACCGCCGCGAGGTGATGCCGCCGACTTCCTATACATCGCGCCACCGTCAGTAGTTTACCGTGTTCGATCGTCGTTAGGTATTTTCTTTTTCTTTTTCTTTGGGATAAAGGCATCGGAGTGTGATTTTATACATTAGGTTTGTGTATATATATGCTCCCTTGACCATGGAAATTGAAATTTTGTTATTCAGCTATTCTTCAACTTGGTGCTGAATTGTTTACGACCAGGAAGGCTTTGTAATCTTCTAGCGCAGTTTAGAAAATGGTCAGTAACCTATTCTCTCTTTGGTTTGCGGCTCTGACACGTTTTGATTTCAGCACTCTCTTCTGAGTTAAGAGTGCTCATTAGTTTTCAGTTTTATTACTGTTAATTAGTTACTAATTCCTGCTGTTAATTAGTTGTATTACTGTTGTAAGAGTGTTCTGGTTCGAAGCCTTTAGATCATCTCCCTCAGTGTTTGATAAAATCACCATTGTTCTACTGCTTCTCACGAGCGATTGAAAAACAAATCGTGCCCTAGTCGCTAGACTCATAGCTCTGATACCATGGCCATCAAAATTAAAAGAGAATAGGACAATGACAAATGCAGAGAAATAGTACTAATATTCTCTTTAATCGAGAATTAGTGAAGAGTACGCCGAATACAGCCTATTATAGGCATGGGTAGTTCTGCACTATTATCTGACTGATTATCAGCCCTTTACAACAGTAATACAACTAATTATCAACAGTAATTAGTAACTAATTAACAGCAATGAAACTGAAAACTAATGAGCACTCGTAACTTTCTGTATGCTGGTCTGTATCAGTTGCTATGATTTTGCGTGTAAACTTGAGTTGACTTATCTACTAGACATTGTGGGTTTGGGAATATATCATTGAATCTGTAGCTCAGTTCTTAGTCTTCTGCTGATGCTATGTTGCTGTCGTTCTTCCTTCAATTGTATAATTGCGTAAGGGATATCTATATAATTGAACAAGTTGAGAATCGTTTCTTTTGTTTCTACTTTATTTTAAAGCATTTATTTTTTATCTTTTTTATTAGGCATTTCAACTTGACATGACGCTACCTCTTTCCGTGATTTATTAGAATCTATCTTGAAAATGTTAATTATCTTGATTATTAACTGTCGTATTCTTTTCTTGTGTTTTGTAGGCTACTTTGGCTGATTCTTTCCTAGCAGATCTTGATGAACTCTCTGATGAAGACAATTTTCTGGTAAGTAATGAATTTTACTTTCCTTTCTGGAAAGCAAAGTCATAATAATGCTATTAGTAGTGTAAATCCATCTACCTTATATTTTGAGGCAATAGTTATTGGCTGTCTACAGGATGAAGAAGATGTCGATGCTGAAAATATGGAAGAGGATATTGATGGGGACCTTGCCGACCTAGAAAGCCTTAATTATGATGATCTGGATAGTGTATCAAAATTGCAGAAAACGCAGAGATACAATGATATAATGCAGGTTAGTTTACATGATAATTTCCTTATTGATTAGGGCATATGCTGTGGCTTGAAGATAAAAGGGTTGGAAGAAACCCAATGCATGCGTTGGATCCCTGCTGTCTTGTCTATTTTTTAATCTTTTATTGAATGATAAGTTATGGCTTATGGGTTATTGTAAAATTGTTGGATGTGTCTTCTTGGCAATTCATTGTTTCTAAATAATATTACATTTGAAGATTGTGAAAATCTATGCAAGTTATGATGACCGTTTCAATTTTACTATCCACAACAATGATGTTACTTGAACCATAACTCCTCTATTTGAAATGTTAAATATTTTAGTGTGCATACATGATATTATTTGTGATGCCTCATTTCCAAGTCACTAACTTTTCTGTTGCCATCTGAATGACAGAAAGTGGAAGGTGCATTGCAGAAGGATTCTAACATCTCCAATCAAGGATTAGTCTTGGAAGATGATCCTGAGTACCAACTGATTGTGGAGTGCAACTCTCTGTCAGTGGATATTGAGAATGAAATTATTATTATTCACAATTTTATACGTGATAAATATCGATTGAAATTTCCAGAGCTTGAATCACTTGTGCACCACCCAATCGATTATGCTCGAGTTGTTAAAAAGATTGGGAACGAAATGGATTTGACTCTTGTTGATCTAGAAGGCCTTTTACCCTCTGCTGTCATTATGGTTGTCTCAGTTACTGCATCCACCACAAGTGGCAAGCCGCTTCCAGAAGAAATTCTCCAGAAAACAATTGATGCATGTGACCGAGCTCTTGCTTTAGATTCAGCAAAGAAAAAGGTCCTTAATTTTGTTGAAAGTAGAATGGGATATATTGCACCAAATCTTTCAGCCATAGTTGGAAGTGCTGTTGCAGCAAAGCTAATGGGAACTGCTGGTGGTCTTGCTGCTTTAGCTAAGATGCCTGCTTGCAATGTTCAGCTTCTTGGTGCAAAGAAAAAAAATCTTGCTGGGTTTTCCACAGCGACCTCACAGTTTCGGGTAGGTTATATTGAGCAAACAGAGATATTCCAATCAACACCTCCTCCTTTGAAGATGCGTGCTTGTCGACTCATAGCTGCAAAATCAACACTTGCAGCACGTGTTGACTCTACCAGGGGGGATCCTACTGGGAAGACTGGAAGAGTTTTCAAAGACGAGATCCTTAAGAAAATTGAGAAGTGGCAAGAACCTCCACCTGCAAAACAACCAAAACCTCTTCCAGTCCCTGATTCAGAACCCAAAAAGAAGAGAGGTGGGCGTCGACTAAGGAAGATGAAGGAAAGGTACTGATATGTTACATGTGTCTTTCATCTCTCTAACTATAGAAGCTTTGATTTGTTGCAGTTTTTGGTGTTCATGGATTGATGTGATTTTCCTTGTCAGATATGCAACAACAGAGATGAGGAAGCTAGCCAACAGAATGCAGTTTGGGGTGCCTGAAGAGAGTTCTTTAGGTAAAGCATTCTTTAAATTTTGAGTAATCTGGATAGATGAAATTTTAGTCCTGCTTCTGCTTCATTTCACATTACATGTCAGTATGGATGCAATGTTGGGTTGTTCAATAAGCATGAGTTGCCAAGTTGTCTGGTGAACCAGTAAATTTTCTGAATTGCAAGTAACACTACCATAACCGTCTTTCCCTCTCTTGAAGAAATATTTCATATCAGAATTGGTTTTATTTTCTTCTGAATACCAGCATATTTAGAAATCTGTTCTGGATGGAAAAAGTAGTTGTTTGAGCATTCTGCAATAATATTCTGCACAAACATTTCACTTTCTTCATTCTTTCTGCACATAAAACAGGAGATGGATTAGGGGAAGGGTAGAAATCTGTTCTGGATGGAAAAAGTAGTTGTTTGAGCATTCTGCAATAATATTCTGCACAAACATTTCACTTTCTTCATTCTTTCTGCACATAAAACAGGAGATGGATTAGGGGAAGGGTATGGAATGCTTGGGCAGGCTGGGAGTGGCAAGCTGCGTGTGTCAGCTGCTCAAAGCAAGCTTGCCGCTAAAGTTGTTAAGAAGTAAGTCATGGCATTGAGCTGGTCCTAATATCTTTCACACACAAAATCCTCCCCACCACAGATATCTGCAGCTCACTATTGGGTTATTTTTTATATTTTCTTTCTAAATTATTTTCAGGTTCAAGGAAAAACGTTATGGTAGCAGTGGTGCTACATCCGGGCTGACATCAAGTTTAGCATTTACACCTGTACAAGTCGGTATTTCTTGCGTTCCTCACCATATCTTCCTATGTTATCTAAGTTAGCCTCAACAAGTAATTGTCTTTTTCATGACACTGGCCAGATGCTTAATTTCTAGGTTGTAAGGATTTCCTGTTTTCCTTGCAGGGGATTGAACTGTCGAATCCTCAGGCTCATTTGAACCAGCTAGGCAGTGGAACTCAGAGCACCTACTTTTCCGAAACAGGAACATTTTCAAAGATCAGGAAAAACTGAGTCATTAGACATTAGACAATCAAATGTCCTTTTTCGTGCTCTTGCTGTAAGCATACATGGATATATACGTTTATGACGACACATTGTAATTCAGTCTTAAGAGAGAGCCACAGGAATTTATGTTTCTATAACACGAAGGTTTTTCTCCTTCCAATAGTTTGATCATGCTCATGTTTTTTGGGACAGCTTTACAAGTGTTGAGTTATTAGCCTTTTGGCAAGCCCGTGATATATTATATTGGCCTGCCATACACTGTACCTGGTGGTAGGACAAGAAAGTTAGTCTCTTAACCAGTGCCATCAAATAATAGTCAGCACATCATGAAAACCGTCTGATTTCCATGAGTTGAATATCGTCAAAACTTGTACATCCCAGTACACACCCATGAGAAAGTTTACGACATTGATTTTGTGCAAAGTTAACGTTACAAGATTAGTGCACTGTACCCATTGAGTAGCCCACGTGCGTCACGTCAAGCATCCAAGATCTTGCCGTCTTAATGTAATATTTCTTTTTCTTTTCATCGAGGACAGGGTGCCTTTATTTCTCTGTAGGTGTCAGATCACATTGATTTTGGTGGTTCAAAGAGGGAGGGAGGTGGGTTCTGTGGCGTCTATGGAAGATGCTTCTTATTAGATTATAAAACCGATCTTCCATTTCCATGCACTTTGTAAAGCCTATAGGAGGAGTCAATTTTTAACTGTAAATGTACCAGGTTCTCCTTGCTTTTCGACGGCTCCAGTGAAGCTCTCTTTTATTTCAGTACGAAAGTTCATATTGGAATCAGTTTTCCGGTCAACTATCGACCACGACCAGCATCTCTGTCTTTGAACCAAAATATGGGATTTTGCCATTCCCACGTGAGATGTTTCTTGCACTATCTTGGGCACATCTTTCTACATAAAGTAATTGCCCCATCCTACATCTCTCTAGTATCTTGCCAAAAAGACAACTTTTAATATTTTGAAAAGTAGAAAAAACCTCTATTTTTCTGCAAAAGTATCTAAATATTGTTCGGAGTAGAAAATAGAAATATTCACGTGGACTAAAACTAAATGGTCGTCTTCTCTTCATTTCTACCTTCTTCCATTTAACTTGTGAAAAATATAATGATGCTCGACGGGTAATTTCTATCTACCGGTCAAGAAGTAGTATTATTCTTTTACTTGTCTGTGGAACAATAATACTAAACAAATATGCCCAACGGATAATTGTTTTTCCAAAAAGAAAGAGAGGAAAAAAAAAAAAAAGCAAAAGAGAAGCACAAAGACAAACGTGTTCCTTCTTCCATCCCATGTAATACACTGGAGGCTCCCCCTAATGATTATGGTATAACAAGGCTACAACACACTCTTTTCTTTCTAACCTAAAATTTATGAGAACACTCAAAAGAATGATGTCAATAAGTAAAAACATATCTATTTGCACTCTGGTGCCACAACCTTGTATCTAGATGTATCTTTACAATAGGAGTAGAACATTAGCTTCCTCCTTGCCCAATCCATTGCCCCCATTTGCTGCTGTGTTAGCTTGATAAATTCTGGCCCCTCCACTGTATCTGGGCTCGAAACATTGGCTTTGGAATCTGATATGCTGCCACTGATCTCCATTTCTGCAAAAGAAGCTACATATGGCGCATACTTGTAGTCAACTGGGTATTTTCCCCCATGAGTTGCCCACTCTGAACCATCCCATATTGTGACAAAAACTGACATTGGTTTTAATGGATAGAAAGCTTCAGAATTGCGCAGCTCTCTAACTGGTACGTTATCCACCAGAAACCTGCTCAAATTTCTGGGCATCTTTAGAAAGAAGAAACAGGGGAATCTGATTTTCTTTTAGTGATTTAATTTCGTGCACTTACACTATATGATAATTGTTCCAAATGATGGTGTAATCATGGTGCTCCACGCTGGGATCAAACCAGAGATAAAATTTCTCTTCTCTTCCTGTCTTGACACTTCCATTGGCATAAATATTTGTTTGAATAACCCAATCTTTTCTCTTGTCATGTCCCAACAGCTCAATGTCAATCTCATCGTGAGAATGGGGATAGGCATCTGCATTCGACAGCTGCATATGGCTTCCATCTCTTATAAACCAAATTGGTCACCCAAACAGAGAGCAATAGAAAAAAGGAAACTTACATAAAATGCCACTACAACCCCTGAAGTGAGCCCTGATGGAAGCTTAATTGAAGCACTGAAAAATCCATAATGGTATTTGTTTCTGGAGACCAGACCAGCACCTCCAAAAACGAACAGAGAAGAACATTATGAATGCAAATGAAGTCAGAAGACTAAAAAGAAGCTAAAGATCAAAAGGGGACTTTTCTTTTACCAGAGACTTTGTCTAGAGTGAGATTGAGGAAGGACCCATTATTCATCAGCTGGATATTTGAGGCCCCAAACATCTTGGCAAAGCACTGATCGATTGAGACATGAGGGACGAGATCCGTCAAACGTGGAACAGTTGGAGGCGTGTAAAAAAATCTTCCACAAGAAGGGACTGCAAATAACATCCACAAGAAGATGATGCCCAAAAGGGGAAACTCCATTATTCCTCTGGAAATTTCCTTCCTTAATGAACAAAGGGCTGTGAAGAATTGGGCTTTTATATTGGGAGTTTCTAAGAGAATATGAACTTTCTTAGTTGTTCAATAGCTGGCTGATGGCTCGCCCCTTTCCTTCCTTCCTAGTATCTCTCTTGGGCTGATTTTAAGAACTTTGGCCAATATGGCTTGTGGGGCTGTCTGAAAGGTGGGGTGATTGAGGAAGACATTTACTAAACTATTTTCTGATTTGCTTTTTTGCCAGAAAGAACAGTTCATGAACCAGAGGCTCACTTTTGAATTCTGATGTTAGTTATGGGCACTGTGATGGGCCACAAGAAGGAAAACCGACCATTTTCCTCGAATAAAAAAAAGGGACATTTGGAATCTCCTGTTGCAAAGCCAAATTTTTTGGCTCATTATTGTCAAATTGGAGGTGATTAGAGCTGATTAGACATCTAAAAGACATAATAACGTGTCTTGCCACTGATTTTGTAGCTGGGATCGTGAGTTGGAGCTTGAAATCGTGATCAAAACAATCATTTTATTAAACAAATTCAAACATTATAATTGAACTTGTTTAAAAAGAAGGATTCTGATTCTCCCCATTGGGCTGATCTAGCTTTCACTTTTTTCATTGAAGGGAAAAGTTGTGATGTGAGTAGAGACAAAACACCTGAGATCTCCAGCTACTGTGCTAGAGATTTGTGTTGGCCAAGCAAAAGTATGAAAAAGAGAAGAAAGATTTGATTGGGGAGTAAAGTTTGGTTTGATAAGGAGCTGCTGAAATTGCCATTTATTTGTCTCTTCATTGGCCAGAAGTGCCATAGCTGGCTTTGAGAGGGAGAGTTTGATTTGATTTGAGTATTGATATTGACATTTACTATTAAGGGACTTGCTGTATTATTATCATTCCCTATGGTCTAACAAACTATACATAAATTGAAATTTTGGTTTCTACTCTGGTCTTAGTTTGGTATGTTATTATAGGTTTTGTTATATATCATTATTAGAGGTTAACAATTTTCTTACCCTGCAATTTTTTTCTTTAACTTGGTGGGAAAAATTGATGAATTTTGACACATGTGTCAATGTTATTTGAGTAGCGTCCTACGGTTTCATCCTAAAGTTAAATAGTTAATAACTAACATACATGAACTCAACTCTATAGATTAAGATATATATCTTCGATAAAGTTTAGAAAACGTATTATGGGTTCAAAAAGAAAATATAGTATATATAGATATTGTAGCTTTGTATATATGTAGCTATATAAAATGTACAAATGCGATTTCTGAATTACATAAATTTGTGAGTCCAAGCGCTTCTTCAAATTTGTGCATCAATTTATGAATTAGTATCAACAAGTAGACGAAGAGAGAAGTAATTGATTAATGTGATAGACGACTTAGAAGTCAATGCTTTAATTCGCCGAAACTTTATAGCTATTTATTTGCCACACCACTATGACATAGGCCTAGTTTTTTATTGGGATATTTTTGTTTTCAAAAAAATATTTGATGTCTTAATTATTTTTTAAGAAAGTGTAATTTTATTTACTTATTTCGATGATATTTGAAAGAGTTATAATTAATTTTAAATTTCTATTCAAAAAGTAGTTTTTTTAGAAAAAAAAATTGACTTGAATTATTATTCGTGTAACAAATTGAAATACAGTAAGAACGCCAAAAAATATTCTCAAAATAATAAAACTAAGCGATAAAAATAATTTATGTGGCAATATATTTATTAATAATTTTATAAAAAATATGTTTAAAAAAATTAATAATAATAATAATTTTATAAAAAATATATATTAGAGTTAATATCCACCGTTTTTTTTTAGAAAATAGAAATATCATTAAGCCACATGGACAAAAGGTGAAATTACATCAATCTCCCCAAGACGTAGCACCCAAGGGGGAATTTCATGAAACCAAGAGCACGAAGACAAAGAGTGCAGGGAGCGCTTAGCGAGCAAATCGGCAAGGCTGTCGCAGCGGCGAGGAACATGCACGAATTGAAGGAACTCAAAAAAATAGATATTAAAGTTAATATCCACACCGATGACTCATATAAAATGAAATTTCTTGAGATTAGTAGGGCGATCCTAATTACATAAAACGATGGAAGGTATGGAATTTACACTTTTGTCATGAAACAAACTTATTTAAAATGGTACCCATCACCTAAATTACAAAACTATCCTTTTGTATATACAAATTAATATTGATTGATTTTTAAATTCTAGAATTCATTAATTGGAAGATTATATTGCTTAATGATACTTTCTAAAAGAAGCTAAAATACCAAAGCATCCAAAAATATCTCCAAATCCCTCAAATTCGAAAACTTTCAAAAATATCCTTAAATTCCCCAAATTCGAAAATAGTGATGGTTCGTGTCTTCTTCTCTATTCGTCGGGATTATTCTAATTCCGACTGCTTGCGCCTTCCGTTCCCGTCGCCGAGCAGTCCGTTTCCTTTCTACTGTCGTTCCGTTTCTGTTCGCTCATTCGTCTCCGGTCCCCACCTCATTTTTTCTCCGTCGTCGGAGCAGTTCGTCTCCATTTATCCCGATCAAAAAGTTTGCATTCCAATATATCATAATATATCATAATGTTGAAAATCTTGTTTTTTTTGTTTGTACTGTACCCTTTTCTTGTATTTTTTTTTTGTATATATTCCAATATATCCTAATGTTCATTCCATACCCTAGTAGTATCCAATAGTTGTATATATAGGGTTATATGGGAATATCTTATAGTGAGTTTGATCTTAGCATGCACCATAACAAATTTGTGCATTTCCCTTTTTGTGTGTACGGATATATGGGGATATATCTTATAATGGTTGCCTTGCACTCTTTACCTTTTTGTGTATAGGGATATATTCGGATATATGGGGAAAAAGTGCTCAAACGGACAGAAACCTGTGGAATCAAATCTGAAATACATCTTGTGGCTTCCAAAAACCGATGGGAATTTACACATGAAGAGAGATTAAATTGGATATTTTTTCCATTAATAATAATGGTAAATCATGGGAATAAATCTTTTTTGGAGGGGTGAATAATTAGTGTTGAAATTTTGTATGGGACCCACAATGATAGATTACAATTTAGGGATTCAAATCTTTTAAATTTTCAAAAAAAAAAAAATAACTATAATAAAAGTAAATATAATAAATAAAGGTAAAATCGGTATTATAAAAAAATCCTACGTGTATAAATCTAAAAGTGTAAAATTGGAAAACTTTAGATATTTGTGAAATTAAGTTTAAAAGACTGTAAACATTATTTCTTTTGACTTTTTTTAGTATATTGAAACATAAAAAGTGGTATGGCCTGGCCCAACATAGACTAAAAGAATGGAACTCAATATATGTAATTCAAAATATTTTAATGAAGTTAAAAGAAAATAAGAAAATAAAAAGAACAAGTATCAAATGTGAAAAATAGAAAAAGAATAGAGAGGAAAATAAAACTGCATCATTGTGCTTAGTTGGGAATTTGTATGGAAAATTGAGAGGATAAAACTATATTCATGTTAATAGAAGTACGAATCCAATCCTGGGACGACTTCTTTCTCAGAAAGTGCAGCAAGTACTTGAGTTATTTTTGAGTATCATGTCCCATGAATGAGTTGTCAAGTGCCCCTAACCTAGAAGGGCAGTCTATCACAAGATCGAGGGGAAGTCCAGAGCCAAACCCTCTGGTTGGGGAGCTCCTGTTTGTTTGATTTATTCCAGAAAAAGCGGTAACTTTGTGCATTGATTATCGGGCGCTAATCTAACCATCAAGAACAAGTGTCCACATTGATTGCGGAACTTCCTAAAATCTCTCTAATTCCTAAAATCGAGAATACATATTTTAATAACTAATTTTATTGGTAGCAATATTAGAAAAATATTAATATAATATCAGATAATAATTATTATATCGTGGGACACCTTCCTTGGCCTGTCATGGATCCTTCCCTACTGTCCACAATCTATTTCAAGGTAATTTCTTATATTATCAAAATAATAAAACTAATATAATGAAAGATTATTTATGTTACAATATAACTTTTAATAAAAAAAATTTAAAATTGATATTAGAGTTAATATCCACACACACAAGAATTTATGTTGAGGACTCATATAAAATCAAAATTTGTTCAATTAAATAATTTTTTTAGTATATTGAAACGTAGAAAGGTGGTTTAGTTCAACATGGTTTAAACCGAAGAGCTTAATATATATAGTTCATAATATTTTAATGATATTAAAAATAAGATTAAAAAACAAATATCAATTTAAAAAAATTAAATGTAAATTTGAAATAAAATGATATTTACAAAACAAAAATAGATTATGTGCAGATTATGAAAACAAATTAAAGAAACACAGATTATCCTAATTATTTAAATGAAACAGTGTTATATATTATACATTTAATGTAAAAATGATTTTTAAAAAATGGTACCATACAAATAACATATAATAGAAACTTTATTTTATTTTTATTTTCTTTTTGCATGAGGATGGGCGGCCCAACTTTAAACAAAATGGGCCTGGCTAAGGGTCATATATTTTCCTCTCTGTATATATTTTTTTAATAATTCGAACTCCCTTCTTCTCTCTTCCTATCTGTATATATTTTTTTAAAATCATATTTTTTTTCCTTTAAAGATTTTTGAGGGTTGAAATTAAAAAATATATATATATATATATATATATATATATCGAAGGAGAATTTAAATAGGTGAAAAAATATATGATTTGAGGATTCAAATCCTCCCAAATCCTAAATTCTCTCCCAAATCTCAAAGATCTTGTAAATCTCTCAAATTTACCAGCATAATAAAAAGAAAACAGTTTATATGTGACAAATGGACAGAAAAATAACTAATTTGGAATTTACAATATTTCAATATTAATTTTACTTTTAGGAATATTAGAAAGAAAAAAAAAAGTCCACTTTAAAAAATTTCACATAAATCATAAAATAAAATAATTTTGGTCAAATTTGAAGCAATTATTGGCTTAATAATTTTCACTTAAAAAAATCCAGGTTAAATGTCGGCGAACCTCATGTGTCAAAGTCTACTATAATAATTTGGGACACGTGTCTTCACGAGAATGACAGTAGTACATGTAGATTTCTACGAAGTTGCCCTACCATAAATCCAGGACGTACACCTGTCCTACCTTAATTCAAAAATAGCATAGATCAATCTTCCACCTACACGTGTCCACAATCTATTCTAAGATAATTTCTTAATCAGTTATTATATAATGGTATCATTAGCGGCGGAACTTGAGACAAAAACAAATCACCAGAATCCAAACAGCAACTTTTTCTTCTTCTTTCCCTCTTTCTGTTAAATGATTCAAAAATCAAATGAATCCGATCGCCGGATACTTACGTTCCCGGCGATTCAACCCTGCCAATGCATAGCTCCGGCGAAGCTGTTGACGTCACTGATCAATGTCACTCGAAACATTTGTGGTTACAGATCCAAATTCTTCGGCGGCAGCAAGCGAAACGCGAACGCAGCGATTCGCCAAATCGGAATCATCCTCACGTTCCTCGAACAAATCCGAGATGGAGACTCAGATCTTCCCGATTCCATCGTTTTATGCTTCTCCGAACTCCATTTTATCTTCCAGAAGATTCAGTTTCTCTTGGAGGACTGTGCCCTAGAAGGTGCTCGTCTGTTCATGCTCATGAAATCGGAACTCGTGGCCAATCGGTTCCGGGTCTTGGCCCGATCCGTCGCCGTAGCGCTGGATGTTTTGCCCCTGTTTTCGATCGATGTACCGATCGAGGTTAAGGAGCATTTAGAGCTGGTGATGAAACAAGCACGAACAGCGAAGTTCGAAGTCGATCGCGGAGATGAAGAGATTATAAACGAGGTAAAATTAATTTTGAGTCTATTCGAGTATGGTGCTGCTCCCGATAAGAGTAAAATCAAACGCGTTCTTGATCATATTGGGATTGAGAATTGGAGTTCGTGCAACAAGGAGGTGAAATTCTTGGATTCAGAAATCGAGTTCGAATGGCTGAGTCGGGACAAGACAGATGTTGCCTTTCTCAGCGATCTAATGGCTTTCATGAACTACTGTAGGAGCATCTTGTTCGATGTTGTCGATTGCGATGCAATTCGACATGTCGACCGATTCAGAACCGACATTCTCCATTGTTTAAACCCAGATGATTTTCGATGCTCAATCTCGTTAGATTTCATGATCGATCCTGTGACAGTGGCGACAGGGCATACCTACGATCGCTCTTCGATTCAAAAATGGTTGAGGGCTGGAAATTTCATCTGCCCCAATACAGGGGAGAAGCTGAAAAACAGGGAACTAATCCCCAATTTGGCTCTCCGTCGTATAATTCACCAATACTGTACGGAAAATTCGATCCCTTTTGCAGAACCAGGCAGGAAAAAACGCGACATTACTAGGACGGTTGCTGCGGGTAGTTCTACGGCGGAGAAGATTTTCCGAGAGCTAGCGAAATTTTTAGCTGACGTGCTCGAATTGGGAACGTCAGAAGAGAAGAACAGGGCCGCTTATGAGATCAAGCATTTATCCAAAGCAAGCATTTTTAATCGTTCTTGCTTGGTGGAAACTGGTTTGATTCCAAATTTACTGAAATTGTTGAGATCATTAGATGTATTGACGCAGGAGAACGCCATTGCTGCTGTATTGAACCTCTCGAAGCATTCGCAAAGCAAAAGTGCAATAGCGAGCAACGGGGGTTTGCAGGAAATTGTTCATGTTCTACAGATGGGCTACAGAATAGAAGCTCGCCAACTCGCTGCCGGGGCTCTGTTTTACATGGCTTCAATCGCAGAGTACAGACGGCTAATAGGGGAAATCCCAGAAGCAATTCCGGCTTTGACGGACTTGTTCATGGACACAACAGATCGTAGCAAAAAGAACGCCATGGTTGCGCTATTCGGGCTTCTCGTACATCCGGAGAACCACCGGAAAGTGCTCTCCGCCGGAGCAGTTCCTCTGTTGGTCAATCTGCTAATGACATCCGGTAAGGAAAACCTCATGACAGATTCAATGGCGATTTTGGCCTCTCTGGCGGAAAGGCCCGATGGAGCTGCTGCAATTTTGCAGTGTGGGGCTTTGAATTCAATCATGGGGTTTGTGGATTCGTGTAGTTCTATAGCAGGGAAAGAGTACTCTGTTTTTTTACTGGTAGCTCTGTGCGTTAATGGCGGATTGGAGGTAATTCCAATCATGGCGAAGAATCAAACTCTGATGTCATCGCTGTACAATGTTGTGAGTGAAGGCACATCTCGCGGAAGATGGAAGGCAAAATCTCTGATCAGACTCCTCCATGCGTATTGTGAAAACGAGTCCTCAAGCTCCAGCCCAGTTGTTCATCGACTTCCACAAGATCGAATGGTTCACGTCTGGTAAATTTTTGAAACGTTTTCTGTTTGATTTCTTTGAGGAATTCTTTTAGGGTAAATACTTAGGATGTGAATAAGTTTCATTTTGTTTAGATTGATTGGATTTGTTTGGTATTAGCTCGTGTTTTTAAGAGCTGATAACAAATAACTATGCATCAAATCAGCTTCATTTTCTTCTTTGAAAACTCTGTACAGACATTAATAATTATTCGTTGTTATTCTTTTTCCAATTTATTGCCAATAAAGGTATTTGAATTCTTTGCTAATCTCAAATTGCATTACTTCCACATTTACTTCGAATTTTTAAAATTTGTGCGTTTGCTTCCCGATCTGAAAAGTTTGATAATAGATTCAAAAATTGATTCTGAATTGAAGAATTGGTTGAAATTTTATTTGAAGGTTCTCATAATAATATAAATAAAATAGATATATAATAGTCGTCTCAGTTGGATATGAAAACTTATTAATAAATATATGATTAAAAATTTATTTAATTGAATAATTAAAAATAGTATACAACTTATAATATAATATTGTTCTTATTTTTAAACAAAAATAAAATGAGTTTATAACATAATATTACATTAATAGAAACTTTATCATAACTACAGTAAATATAGTCACAAGATAATCTCGTTACATATTAGATTGATATAAGTTTGTGATATATGAAATAATGAAAAAAAATACATATTAAACTTTATCTTGTCATGTATTACACCTCACATATGTTAAAGGTTCAAATTAATATTACATATAAAGAAAATTTCAAAAGAAGTGTCAAAAAAAAAAAATTCAAGAATAGGAGGAAATATTGGAACGTCAACCTATTTGTTTTAAAAGAAAGATCAATTATCTCAAATCATTTATTCAAAAAAAAAAAACAATTCTCTCAACCTCAACCCATTTGTTTTAGAAAAGAATTATCTAAGTCGTGTTTCCGAAAATTCCTATCCAAACAGATTTTTTTTTTTAGTGAAATGCTGCCACGTTGATTTACAACTTAGGTTAGAAGGAAGTGATTACAATCCAAACCTTATATTTGGAACCAAAATTTCATCAAACAAATCAAATCTGTAGCCTTGAATTACAAATTTGATGATGGGCCTATGTTTGGGCCAATCTGGTTTTTAAAGTCTTTTTTATTAATAATTAATATTTCTGTTCATTTGAGCATATTTTGTTCACTCTTTTTTTTTAATATAAATATTTCGTTAAAATATTAACTAACTACTCGTATCAACCTCAATCTCTTGTATTTAAACGAGATTTTTTTTCTAATAGGTATCGTTTTTGTCTGGCTATTAACGTTGGCTTTTGCTATTAAATTTTGGAAGGAAAAAAAAAAGGAAAAAGTGCACAAATTAAATTAAATTGCTAAATATAGAATCATGAACTAACTAATTGATAAATATTTTGTTTTTGAATTTGATTAAGAGTGGGAAAAGAAGAGTGACATATAAGTTAGCCAGCCACGTGATCAGTTTCTTAAATATCTATTTGCTTATTTTGAATTGAGATTATTAATAGCATCTCCGAATTACTTTTAAGAAAATTGTTGGGAACAAAAAGTTAAAATAGATTGTTGAATGAAAAAAATTAAAAAAAAAAATCAAGATATTACATCCTTTAAACACGTTTTAAATTTTAGTATTTAGGCCAAAGCGAGCCTCCAATCATGAGGTGAATTCGATCCCGGTCTCCACAGTTGTATTAAAAAAAAAATTAGTATTTAGGTTCATATGAGTGATATTCGCCCTTCCATTTGCATTTTAAAATTGATAGAAATGTCCATCCACAAATATCAATATTTACTTTTAATTATGAAATATGTACTGCTATTGATGTTACGTTTTGCCATTAATTTTTTTTATAAAAAGAAAAGGAAAAAAATGGACAAATTAAATTGCTAAATATGGGCCCAACTAATTGATGTATATCCTGTTTGAATTTCGATCGAGAGCGAGAATTAAGTTAGCAAGTGGAAGAGCTCCACCATACGTGGGGAAGAAGATTCCAACATCCAATTATTCCTAAAAAAAAATCCAATTAATACTAAAAAAAAAATCCAATTGAATTAATTTTTTTTTTATCGTAATGTTTACTGGAAATGAAAAGAAAATAAAATTTTACTGAAGGTATCTAATAACCTTGCTTATGCTCGCCAGCCGCACGAGATCCTTGTAGCTTTGCCTGCCCCGAAAGAAATGGAGGACTTCATTCATGAAACCTCTTTGCTTGCAGGGCAGGAGTGGAAACGTCTGAGAGAGCGCTTGGCGA
>NW_019104561.1:73699-148082 GCF_001995035.1 Momordica charantia | reverse complement strand
TTGTCGATATAAGTTGCTTGAGACAGGGCTAACGTTTTGTTCTTGCGATCCCTTAGAATTTGGATGCCAAGAACATACTGAGCTTCTCCCAAATCCTTCATTTGGAACTCAGTCGCTAGCCACTTCTTTATGTCAGTAAGGTATCCTATATCATTCCCAATGAGTAGAATATCATCCACATACAACACTAAGAAGGCTACAGTGTTGTTGACAATCTTCTTGTATACACAAGGCTCATCAACGTTTTGGTCAAAACCATAAGATTTGATCGTTGTATCGAACCTTATGTTCCAAGATCGAGATGCTTGTTTTAGTCCATATATGGACCATTTAAGCTTGCAAACCTTTTGCTCTTGACCTTGTTCTATGAACCCTTTGGAGGTTGAATCCACTCCACAACATTTAATTTTCTTTTGGATACACGGATAAAGTCCCTCCATAATTTCAAGTACGAGCATCTATATCTTAACGCGTTTTTTATGAAAGAAACATGTACGAGTGAAATATTTATTTATGACTTTGTTTTTTATGATTTTTTTTTCCAAAATTATCTATAAAGATGTTATTTTTCATCAAATCAATAAAACTTTTGAGTTTATTTAGTACAAAAATTCAGAATCTCTTGGTTGAAGATATATATCAATTATTGTTGAATTATGTTCGTTTTCGCCATTGACATTCAAATGCTTGGTAAATATAACATTTAGAATATCTAATTGGTGGTTGTGCATTGTGTAATCATCTCCCCCACCTATTAACAAAGACTTTTAAATTCGTATTTAGAATTTTCTTTTCTTGTTTTATAACATGTAGAGTGGAAATTATTTAAAACTTCTCTTGTGTTTTGAAATATATGTTTTAATTAGTTGAGTTATGTTTAAGTTGGCATAGAAAATATTATTAGAGAAAAAGTAACCTAAAAAATAGTGATTTTTTTAGCTTGTAACATAATTAAGTTTTCACATGTTTAAATATGTATATATATTTTAATATAAAAAAAAAGTATGTATACATGTGTGAATAAATATAAGTAATATATTTTTTATTTCTTACAAGGTATTAGAAATTTAAAAAATAAAAATGTTATTATTTTTTTCTCTAGAAGTCAGATACGTGACTAAGATTATTTAAGTCTGTTCCTTGAAATTAGGGAATGAGGCAATAAAAGAGATAAAAAGTCTTCTCAGCCCTAACCTCCTGCCACGATTTCATCTCTACATAATAAATAAAAAATTTAGGTATTATAGTATAATTTTTTTCTTTTGACATTTAATATAATATAATTGAACAGTATAAAATTTAAAGTCTATATATTGTAGTTACGAAAAGTATTTGGAAAAGTATTGGGCGTTTTAGTCAATTTGATTTGAAGATGCTTTTAAACTTCAATTCTATTATTAATTAATCAATGAAGTATGCATTGACTAATAAAAATTGATCCCATTAGTAAAATATTATTGAATAAATTTAACTATTAATTATTCCTTCACCTCAATATATTTACATATAAAAATGAACTTTTCATGTCTCTCACTCTAGTTTAGTCCAAGCTAAAGTTAGAAGTATATATCTCCAACTAAAAAGTTTGAAGTTTGAATTTCTATTCTCACATGTTCTTGAATTAAAAAATTTTTTTAGCTTAATCTATTTTAATCATATCTTAAAAAAAGTATATTTTAATTTAAACATTAATTTTGCGTATGTACTTACATGTGAGTATTAATTTTTTTATTAGTACAACAAGTACGATGAAGATTCAATCTCATATTGTTTTGGTTAGACATAAGTGCTTTGACCAGTCGAAACTGAAAATGAAAAATGATCTTACAAAAGTTTATAATAGATATAGGTTGATACATCTCATTGTCAATTGATTTTGAGATGAAACTTGTACGTATGGTTAATCACTAATATTAATAAATAGTATTAAATTATATATTCAATAAATTTTAACATTCAATTTCTAGTTCAAATTTTAATATTCATTAATATAGTTGAAACATCCTTTTGAGAACCAAATCTTCCACCCTAACCTTAAACTTTAACATTTTAAGTAAGTATTATTTATTGAGTAACATTTTAAGTAAGTATTATTTATTGAGTTAGGTTCAAATTAAGTAATATAGTTGGAACCCTTTTGAATTAATATAAGATATAAAGATCTTAAAATTTTCAAAGGGACTAAAATCACAGAAGTATAATATAAAATGTAGAATTTAACACTGTTTACAATTATTTATAAAACAAACTAAAAGTGACAATAAAAAAAAGTAATATTTTCGATTTGTATGATAAGTCAAAAATAAACAACAAAAGCTATGTAAAGTATTAAGCACGACAATACTATGATAAATATGATGGAATTAAAAATGTGAACGTGGATAAAAATTTCAAACTTTTCAAAAATATTGTAAAAAGTAACAATAGAATGTAAATATGGATGTGAATATTTTCAAAAAAGAAAAAGTAAAAAAAAAACCAATTTTGACAAGTAAAATATATAAGTAATCATTGTTAGCTTTAGGTAGCACACTAAACTTATCAATAAATGCCTAAACTCAATCATTACAATAATCGACCTAATCACAAAGCAAGGTAGATTAAAAAAAAAACAAAAAAGCACTAAAATCGAAGAGAAAAGAAATATATTTAAATCATTTAATGGAATTGGTAAAGTTAAAAGTCTATGAAAATAGTTTTAAAAAAAATTTTAAAAATAGTCTCATCCACTCAAATAAAGACTTAACTTTAACCTATAGCTTTTTCCTTCTAAAATACTAATCTCCAATGAATGGAAATCTCAGTTTTATGGACATTTGGCTACATCTTTATGATAAACTAAATCCACAGCAGGAGATCTTGCTGCTTTTACCTGTTGGGCGATTTGGTGTGATCGAAATTCTCTAGCCCATGGTTCTTCTGTCTCCACCCCTGCTT
The DNA here is from genome assembly GCF_001995035.1 of Momordica charantia. The sequence continues at coordinate 145,145 of NW_019104561.1, read as the reverse complement.
TAAGGTACAATTGGATTAGTTCTTATTTTCAGAATTACTCACAAGCTCAAGAAAATAAGAAAATCTCACCGCAGCAGAATTCGGTCCCTCCCCCATCCTGTCGTTGGCTTCCTCCTTGCGACTCAGCTATGAAGGTGAACTCTGATGCAGCCTGTCGTTCTACATCAACAGGGCTAGGTCTTATTATCAGAGACCATTTGGGGGTTTTGTTGGTAGCGAAATCAGTGTTTCTGCCGATGCCATTGAACCCTCTTTTTGCCGAAATCAGAGGAATTTTGGAAGCTCTAAAGCTCGCTGCCTCACGGAGTTACACTCGTCTGGTTGTAGAATCTGATTGCCAAGAAGCCATTCGCCTTGTTCAAGGAGATCTGTTCACGATGGGAAAAGAAATGAATTGGATTATGAAAATTCGATCGATAGCCCTAGCGTTCGAATCAATTTCCTTCATGCACTCCCCCCGTTCGTGTAATTTTTGTGCGCATTCCTTAGCCAAATGGGCAATTTCGGCCTCATCCTCGTGTTTATGGCAGTTTCCCTTCTCCTCTCGATTAATGGATCTTGTAAAAGGGGATTCCCTYTCAACCGTTGCCCTAGTGGCTTAATTAAATGCATCTTTCTTTAAAAAAAAAAATCTTCATGTTACTTATTTCCAAAAAGTTCATCATGTTACATGTAATTTCACTCAGTCTAATTAATATTATTATTCTCAACTCTAAGACCGTTCTCTTTTGCTATTTACTCTCTACTTAAAAATGATATAGTATTCCAAAACTTTTTTTTTTAATATCAAATTGACTATGTTATCTACCATTATTGATCGYGCATCTACATTGCATAGGGACACTAAGCTAGAAAACTAAAGGAAAATAGTATATAAATTTCCTCATTATAAATAAGCAAAATTAGTTGTACTAAAGAATATAAACAAATAAGCAAAATTAGAAGAGATTCCAATTCCCTACTAGATGACTATTTTTTATATTTTTTTTTTATACATGTCAAACATATGATAAATTTATTGGATAATTTATTCAGATGAAGTTGGAGTCGTTGTAATATACCATAATTTCATTGCAATCATGAGTATAAATGCTATTATAATCATCTGCAATGCAAGACCATAAGCATATTATATTATTATTGAAATGTGTTGAATTTTGAAGTCATAATTATAATTTAATTCATATTTCGAAGTTTTTTTTATAACTTCGAATTAGTCCTTATATTATTCTATTTTGGTCTTTAAAATTTTATAAAAAAAATATGTTGTACAAGTATTATTATTATTATTTTTTAAATTGAGTGGATTAAAAAGAATGAGGGAGAATCTTTCAGACTTCAGAGAAAGTAGGATTATTTTTTTCTTTTTAATTACTTTTCGCTCAAAGTAAAGTAAGATTCACATTATATTGCAATTGCAAGTATAATAATTTGGCCAAAACTAAATAAAAATCTGTGGTTTAGTTATACCTTACAAACAATCTTCCAATTAAAAGGCAACACGTGGCACTTCAGAAAATAAAATAAAATAACAACCGGCTATTTAGCTATTTTTCTTTCTTTATTTTCCCATTTAATCTCTACCATTGACCTATATCACTAATCGTCTGGATTAAATCTAATTTCAAATTCTTTTTAATTTAGCAACCTTCCTTCATTGTTTGGTACTCCAGTTTGAACACGTGGATGACTAAAAATATTTCATGAATAACAATTTCGTTAATTTATTTTTAATAAATTTAAATACGATTTCCGATTGGCAAATAAATTTAAACGACATGAGAAGTTGTGTTGTGCACATCCATTATAGAAATCTTACATTTTTTTTTTAAATTTCGATTATGCATTTTAATATCATCTTTTATCCAAAAATTTCAAACATAATTTGAAACCAAAGAAATTTGAATTTTATTTTCAATTTTCTACAACAATTTTCAAATAGATAGATAAGAGTACTGCTTTATCTTTTTCTCTCTCTCTTTTTAGAAAAAAAAAACTTACAAAATGTACAATAAAACATTAAATAAAAGTAAAACTAATAATATTTTTACATATTTTACTCTTTTAAAAGAATAGTTTCAAGTAATATTTTATTTCAAAATTTTGGAGAATAAAAAGGAGTTTTGTACTAATGTTATCATTTATCAAACATATTTTGCTGCATTTTTTTTTTATTAAAAATGGTTATTGAATTGGTTTATAATCATAAGAAAATTAGAAAATTGGACACGGAAAAAAAAATCAATAACTTTCCTTCTTATAATTAAACTGTTCTCAAAGTCTTCTTTTTTTAATTTTTTTAACAAGTCAAAATCTATTTAATATGGAGAAAAACAATAAAATTTTGTTGAATTATTTATAGCAAAAAAAAAAAAAAATCAACATCTTCATTGGAAAGTGACGAATAATATTTAGAATCTGGAAATGTAGACTATGCAATGCAACGGTCTCTTTAACTTTCTGTCATTTTCCTTATCTATTTCTTGAAAAAATCGCTTTTGTTTGGCTATTAGTTTTTAGCTTTTGATATTAAAAAAACCGGAAGAAAATAAAAATTGGAAAAAGACATGAAAATTAGATTGAATTGCTAAAATATAAAAAATATTAAAGAAATATCACTAATGTCTTATTATAAAACAATTAAAATATTTAAACTGGTGAAATATTTATTTATGACTTAAGTATTCTTTTATGATTTTTTTTTTCAAAATGATCCATTAATATGTTATTTTCATAAAATCAATAAAACTTCAGTTAACATTCACCTTCAAATTCTTGGTAAATATAACATTTAGAATATTTTATAGACATAGCTCAACTAATTAAAACATATAAATATTCTAAATATTCTTAAACATGTTGAGCTATGTCTATAAAATATTTGAAAAAAAAAAGTTGACCTATCAGGTAGAGATTCGTTTAGCTTGCAATATAATTTCAGTTTTCACATGTTTAAGTATGTAAATATGTTTTAATTAAAAAAAGTATATATACATGTGTGTATACAAGTAATATACTTTTTATTTCTTACAAGGTAATTAAAAAAAAAATTTCTTGAAGAAGTTAGATATGTGAATAAGATTATTTAAGTCTGTATTTGAAATTAGGGAATAAGGCAATAAAAGAGATAAAAAGTTTTCTTAGCCCCAACCTCCTCCATGATTTCATCTCTAAATAATAAATAAAAAATGTAGGTATTATAGTATAATTAAACAATATGACTTTTCATAAAAAAAAAAAAATTAATTAGTTAAACAGTATGAAATTTGAAGTCTATATATTGTAGTTACGAAAAGTATTTGGAAAAGTATTGGGCGTTTTAGTCAATTTGATTTGAAGATGCTTTTAAACTTCAATTCTATTATTAATTAATCAATGAAGTATGCATTGACTAATAAAAATTGATCCCATTATTAAAATTTTATTGAATAAATTTTACTATGAATTATTCCTTCACCTCAACATATTTACATATAAAAATGGAACTTTTTTCGTCTCTCACTCGTCACCAACTTGAACAGTTATGTAATGCTAAAGGTAAAGTATACATCTTCAGTAAAAAGGTTGGAATGTTGAATATTTGTTCTCATGTATTCTCAAATTAAAAGAAAAAAAAAGAGTCTAACTTAGCCTATTTTAATCGTAACTAAAAAAGAAAGGATATTTTAAACATTAATTTTGTATATGTACCTACATGTGTGTATTAATTTTATCTTTTTTTTTTATTAGTACAACAAGTATGGTAGGAATTTGAACTCAGCAATATTTTTTTTAAAATTTAATCTTGCCTCTATACTATAACTTGTTGTCCTCTTTCAACAAAAAAAAAAAATTAAATTTGTTGTCCTTATCAAGGATCTCACGTTAAAGAGAAAAAGGATATTACAAAAGTTAATAATAGATATAGACGACTTCTCCTGTTGTCAATTTATTTGGAGATAGAACTCATCAATATTCATAATCTAATAATTAGCATTAAATTATATATTCAATCGATTTAAATATTCAATTTTTAGTTCAAATTTTAATATTCATTAATATAATTGATTTTTTTTTTGTTCAACAAGCTAAGGGTGACAACCAAAGCTTCAACCTTAAGTAATATAATACTTACCTTATTTATTGAATTAAGTTCAAATTAAGTAATATAGTTGGAAGCCTTTTAAATTGATATAAGGTATGATGAATTTAAAATTTTCAAAGGGACTAAAATCACAATAATAGGAGAAGTATGATATAAAATGTAGAATTTAATCTATTTTAAAATGTTTACAAGTATTTATAAATCAAAAAGTGACAAAAAAAAAAGTAATATTTTCGATTTGTAAGATATGTCAAAAATAAACAATAAAAGTTACGTAAAATATTAAGCTCGACAATACTATGATAAATGTGATGGAATTAATAATGTGAACGTGCATAAAAATGTCAAGCTTTCAAAAATATTGTTAAAAAGTGCCCATAGAATGTAAATATGGATGTGTATATTTTTAAAAAAGTAAAAAGAAAAAAAAAACCTATTTTGACAATTGAAATATATAAGTAATTACTGTTAGCTAATCAATAAAGTCTCACCGTAGAATAAGTATTCAAATCTTGATTTTGACATCGTTAAAAAAAAAAAACAGATATATATATTGATTTTGATTGAATGTCCAGAATCATCAGTTTCCTTATATCAAAATTTACCATCAATTTTCGGTAGGGATAATTTTAGTTTTTCTCATCTTGTATTTATAGTTGTAGAAAAAACAATGGAATGTATCCATTAGTTTCTGTATTTTGTTTGTGCAATGAAGGTCTACTGCACACACGATAGTGCGAATCCTCCTCGAAAATGAAGAAATATGCAAGATAAAGCAATTAACAGTATCGAATGTCTCCTCCCCATATGATGTATGTTGCAAAGATCATGGAGTGACGACCGAACACACTAGAATTGGGGTTCCGCATAGCCAACACACAAAATTCATTCCCCTTGTTCATGAAGGTCTGAAGTTATGAATCTTTGTTCAGAGATGGAGATCTTCACAGAAAAATAGCAATTAACTTTTAATTAAAATAAGTTCGTAAATATATATATTACTGAAAAATGTTTTATTTATTAGTATAAATAATTAGTTAATGTCAAATCGCCGTATTAAATGGTTGTCCCATCCAGTTATCACCGGCCATAATCTGTCATGTCTTTGTAGCTGAAGCCGTATACGGAAGCTATCCACAATTTATATTATATCTATTATATATACCGTCTTGTGAATAATAATAATAATAATAATAATAATATAAACAATGGAAAAGTCGCTTGCCTTCTGCGGCATCTCTACATTGCTTGCTTCTAGTATTCTGTTGCTGAATTTATCAATATAAAACCAATCAAATACATATAATATAACCAAAATATTGTTAAACTATGTGATCTAATTTTTATATATTTAAGAATTTTTCTCAATGGAAGGAACGATCAAAGTCAATATGATAATTTTCTTTTTTCACAGACGTGATGATATACGCCTGGAGATTTGACAAATTTAAAAAATATATAAAGTTAGAAATTTAACAATCAATAATGATTGCTTCCCTAACAAAATAAAAGGCCACTGTGGTACCCATTAAAGGACATTGATTCTTATTGGACAATAAAGTGGTAAGAAAAAAGATAGACAAATAAAATCTTATAAATTTGGTCCCAAATTTAGTGTTTCAACTTAAATTTTATGATTGTGAAAGTTTGAGTTTCGATCCAATTCTTATATATTGGTTTCTTCATAAAATATCCCTAAATTGCTTTTGCGCAACTAAAATTCTCCAATTTCTTTTATATGTTTTTAACCTAATATAGTCCGCTAATATATAATTAGCAAATAGAAACAACCAACTAATTATCACATGAATCAAAACGTGTCGTGTTAGTAACCACGAGGAGGAAGAAACAAGAATCCACCTATGTTTTACGGTGGTGGGAGATTTGGAGAGTACAACACACACTGAATAAGAAAAATAAAAATCTAATTTAATAAAAGAAAAAGAGATTTTTTTTGGTGTTGGGATACGCAAAAGATGAGATTCCATCCAACTACCGCCAATAAGCACTGAGCACCAAAGAACTGAACAGCAACTGTCGGGAAACGAACCATAAAAGAAAAATATTCCCAATCTAAACTCTTATCTTTTACTACCATTGAAAATTTGACAATTCATTAATTTTTAAAAAAATTCTCTATTTTTATTATTTTTTTCTTAATTGTAAAATATTTGACGATGGTGAGACCAATATTTCTCGTCAAATTTTCAATGGTAGCSAAGACAATATTGAATTATTACTTCTAAAGAGTCAAATATTTTCCATTCTTAAATATAATTTAGAAAAATATTTGGTTTCTCAATAATAAGGAACAACCTTGTCTCTACGACCCTTCAATATTTGACAGCTAARAAAAATGCAAAAATTATAAAATATTTAATGACAGTAAACACAAAATTCGAGTATTAGAGTGGAGTATTTTCTTATAATTTATAGAAAAAGGATAGACGTTGCATGGATCAGTCCTGATTGATGGGATGAAATAAGAATTTCATTCAAAGCATGTGAGTATTTAATGTGTAGTTACTGTAAACCAGAAGAATGCTTATATAACAAACTTAACTTATGCTTTTGCTAATCGCCAGCCACCAACAAGCCGCAGTGCAGTGGGCCTTTTTTTTCATATCTTCATTTCCATTCCCAATCTCCGATGGGCGGAGGCGTCGCCGACTCCCAAGTCGATTCCGAAACTGCCCTTCTCCTCGGCGGCGCAACCGCCGATAAGATTCCCAACGATCCCTTCAATTTGACTTACATAACTTACTTCTTCTTGGGCGTCGGCTGTCTCCTCCCATGGAATGTTTTCATCACCGCCGTCGATTACTTCTCATACATTTACCCAGACACCAGAGTTGATCGGATCTTCGCCGTCGTCAACCTCCTCGTGGCTCTAATCGGCCTTGTTTTTGTCGTTCTCTACACTCACCGGTCCGATGCTCGGGTCCGAATCAACGCCGGGATGGGCCTCTTCACTCTCGCTCTCCTCCTCGTCCCACTTTTGGATGTCTCCTACATCAGGGGTCAGATTGGACTCTACAACGGCTTCTACGTCACCGTCGGAGCCGTCGTCCTCTGCGGTGTCGGCGACGCGCTTGTTCAGGGCGGCGTCATTGGCTCCGCCGGCGAGCTCCCGGAGAGATATATGCAGGCTGTTGTTTCCGGAACCGCTGCTGCTGGTAACGCTCAACTCTGCTTCTGATTTCTTCTCTCTGTCTCTCTTTGCTAAGAACTTGACCGAAATTAAATTATTAACCAGAAACCAAAATCTTAAAGGAAACCCCCTTCTGCCCAGGTGGAAGAACAAGAACATCCTCCCAGGGTTAAAAAGTGGAAACGAAATTGAATATAAAGAAAATCTTATCTGGGTAATAATGGATGAATCGAAGTGAACCATAGTTAATCCGTGTCCAGATTTTGAATTTGGCATAATTTGGGTTGAGTGTAGGCGTTCTGGTCTCTGTGCTGAGGATAGTGACCAAAGCCATGTACCCACAAGACGCCCATGGCTTGCGACAAAGTGCCAACCTCTACTTCACTGTGGGAATCGCAATCATGATTCTGTGTACTGTCCTGTACAACGTTGCAGCCAAGCTTCCAGTTGTGAAGCATTTCGAGAGCCTGAAGAATCAAGAGAAACAGGAGAGTGGTGGTGTGTTTGGGTCCATGAAGAAATCGACTCTGTGGGATATAATCAGCAGAATCAAGATTTATGCAATTGGATTGGCCCTCATCAACATTGTTACTCTCTCTATCTTCCCTGGATTTATTACAGAAGATGTGCATTCGGAGATCTTCAAGGATTGGTACCCTGCTCTTCTGATTACTGGCTATAATATATTTGATCTAATTGGGAAGTATCTTTCTTCGGTTTATCTGATCGAAAATCCGAAGATTGCTTTCGGTGGCTGCATCGGGAGGCTGTTGTTCTATCCGCTCTTCCTGGGTTGCTTGCATGGTCCACAGTTCCTTAGAACTGAAATTCCTGTGGTAATCCTTACTTACCTTCTTGGACTTACCAATGGCTACTTGGCTGCTGTGAAGTATATCTTGGCACCTAAGGTTGTGCCATTTGAATATGCTGAGATTTCTGGTGTTCTATTGGTTTTGTTCTCGTTCTCTGGTTTGGCTATTGGCTCTGTTGTAGCTTGGTTTTGGGTCATTTAATTTTTCTTTTTATGCCCAGAATCCTTGTATAATTACTTAGGCTTGTACTTCTGTTCAAATTGCTTGGACATAGATATAGTTGTTTATGGATTACCTCGTATTATCAACATATATACTTATATTTGGTTGTACAAAACCTCTGCAGAATTCAATGTTTTATCATGAAAACAAGTGTTGGGTTGTGGTTGTTCGATGGAATCTTCTGTCTTATCTCATGGGTATCACAATTAACTCAATATTTATTCAGAGGAACTCAAAATCGACCTAGAAGGAAGAAAGAGTAGAGAAGAAATTAAAGAAAAAAAAAGAAGAAACCATCGTCTCAACTCAACCAATGAAGATGATGATCATTAAAGGAGATGTAAAGGTTGCCAATTAGAGGTTGTGGGTTTCATCATGGGGACAGAGACATAAACATATCAAACGACTTTCCATTTCAAAAGACGAACATATAAAGTTATGAAACAAATACTGAATAAAAGAGGAGCGGAAGTGGGAAAGGGGAAAAGGAGAAAAATCAATAGAGAAGAAATGGGATGATGGTGAAGAAGAAGAAACAAACAGTAACAAAATAGAAGTTAAAAGGATTGAAAACGAAAAGGAAATCCATCCTAATCTCACTCACAGAATCAGTACAACAGCTCACAAAATAAAGTATTATTTTTCAAATTAAAGCGCGATTCTGTTCAAGTTCAGAGCCATATCGTTCAATCGCTTAGGTTAAGATTTCATAAGCACTAATCTCTAGAAACGAGTGGTGATTCTGGAAGATCATGATAAAGGGGAGTGATAATCGAAGGTGTGGTGTATTCGAATGCAGGAAAATTGAAGAAGGGGGAAAATTACCTTGAAATGAACCAACTAATGCGATTGCAGGGCTTCCGTCCTCCAAATCCTTCGTCACTGCAGAAGCTAATGGCCACCGCCTTCCCTAAGCCCTTAACAACAATTTTGAATCTTATGACRGGTCAAACATGGATTGAAAACATCACTGCATTTAACTATTCTTTTATCACTCTTAAGTTTTATCTAATAAATATTAAAAAAGTAAATGTAAGATAGACATTTTCAATATTTAATTAACAAATTAATTTTCATATAAAAACTTAATTGTTTTTTTAACTTGAAATTTTATTTTACAACAACAAGAAATGACAATTAAACATTTTATTTTAAAAAACAATAAATAATAAACAATTATCATATTAAAAAAAGAAGAACTAATACATTAAAAAAAACAAAAAACAGAAAACAAGGGATAGAAATTTTACCCAACGTGCTCCAAGTTTTGTTTTCAAAATTGGGCCAATCCAGCTTAAGCGTATGATTGTGAATGGAACTCTGGTTCTCCGTTTACAAAGGAAAATAATAGAAACAAAATAGCATGAGTAAATTGATAGTCTATTTAGAAACTATAATTACATACAATGATTGAATTGTATAAAATTTACACATGAAACAATYCCATAGGATGTACCATCACCCAATTTACTAATATATCCTTTTGTATCTCACCTCAATAYTAGTTAATTTTTAAAATTCAAAATTGGTTACTTAGTGGGTTACATTTTAAATTCCTCCTCATTAGACTTTCCAAAAGTAAAAAATATCAAATCCCCAAAATCCTCTATTATTAAAAAAATTCTAAAACCTCATTCCTCTGACCTTTCTTCTTCCTCTATCGTTCTGTTTCCGTCMATTCCTTCATCTCCGGCCGCCGTCTGCGTTCCTTCATCTCTGGCTGCCGTTTCTGTTCTTCTTCGTTGTCGGAATAGTCTGTCTAGCTTCTCCTTCATCTCCAGTCAYCCGTCCATTGTTTCCGTCCGTTTATCCCGAGATTTCTTTTTTGTCTCCGGCCGCCCGTCGACCATTTGAGTCCTCCGTTTATTCCAACCATTGTCTAGTCACCGACCGGAAGGTTTGTAAGTTATTTGCTTTCTTTRTTAATTGTAGAGGGATATAGTTGTATATACTTTATAGCTAGATATAGGTTATCTCTCTATATAAGTGTATGTTATAATGATTATAGTTTATATCACCATTGTTGAGTGTATGTTGCTTTAAGTTTAYAGCTGGATATAATTTATATTTCCATATAAATAAAAATGTAGTCGGATATAGTTTATATCTCTATATAAATATATATTTCCATATAAGTGTATGTCATAACGACTATATTATTGAAATTTGGCCCAAAATTGTAATGAAATAAAAAAAAATTTGTATTAAATTTCATTATTTAGTATAATATATTAARGAGTAAATTTGGGGATTACCATAATAATTGAATATTTTGTAATAAATTTTCTTTAGTATAATATATTAAATTTAATGTTTACGAAATCAAATTTGGAATATTAATCTTTTGCATTTAAATAAAAGATTAATTATAATAAATATAAATACAATAAATAAGGGTAAAATCGAAATTAAAACAAAATCCTACCTACAGAAATCTAAAAGTGTAAAATTAAAAAATTTTAGATAAATAAATTTCTAAAACAGCGCTCCCARWATTGTMTCAAACAAAATTGAAAAACTGAAGCAYAACCCTCGCTCCTCACTCGGTTTTTTTTTACTATAATTTATTTTAAAAATAATGCATGGTAAAATATTTAATGGTAATGTTGCTGCTTAGAGTTCAGTTTTATCCTAAAGAATGTGTCTTAGTTACCGACCACTGCGGCTTAGTTTTTAATATTTTTATTTATTTTTATTCCTACTTTAAACACCATGGCCAATAGTAGTGTGGCACTTGGATGAAGAGAGAGGGAATTGGAATACAGAATAAAATAAAATAAAGGCAAAGATAAGACTTGTTTCCTTTTCCAAGCAAGTTGCAGCAACCCATACTCACCAATCACATCTTATGGACCGTTGGATGGTCTCCTAATCCACACCGTCCATTAACATCTTCTAGATAATCGTGCAGCCTATAATACGCTGCCGTATTCAAATCTGTGTTTTTCAATCATTTTCTTTGTCAATTGTGATCCATGGAATTTCTCTACAAAGTCCAAACCATATAACAATGTTTCAACATCTGAGAGACAGAAAAAAGACCCAACACCAAGAATGCAACTTTTTTTTTCTTTTGGGCTCAGATATTGCACTTGATAAAGATTCTTACCCCCTACAGAAAAATATTCATAAAATTTATCAAGCTACTAAAAATTAAAATTGGATTTCAATTTAAATAATAAATAATATTGACGGCAATATGAATTTCTACTGTCGACCACTCAACTTTTTTTAGAGGTATTTTTTATTCTTCTAATGAGTTTCTTTCATTGTGTTGTAATCGCATGCCTCATGTCTTTGGGCGGTGATCAGAGAGAGAAAGATGATGTCATATGGAGACAGAAAGAGAATATTTCCGTACAAGAAAAATATATATTGTAATATGATCTACAATTGGGCCAGTTTATAACATATATGTTTAATAATCATTTTTTATCTTTTATTTTTGAAAAACAGAAAATCAAAATATGTTTGGTAACCATTTTTAATTTTTTGTTTTTAATAAGTTAGAAAATTGAATATACATATTAGAGAGAGAAAATTTTACGTAGAGTATAGATGACAATGATGTGGGTGCAAGTGATGATATTCTCGCCCATTTTCGTGCTCGTGAAAATTTTTAATCTCCGTCTCTACCTCGTTCTTGGGTCTGAGAGATGTTATCGAGAAAAATTATTGGTTTTATAATTATTTTAAGAATTTAAGTATAAAAGTGTAATAAATATGTATTAATTATTTAAAACATGGAATCGGGAATAGAGACGGGATCAAGACATGCATTTCCTATTTTTGGGACCCGACCTGCGGAAATTTTTGTCTTCCCCTAATGTAGAGACATGAAAATACATATTTAGAGAGATGTAAATAAACTTTTGGAAGATAAATTTTAGAGAGATAAATAAAAAGATTAGAAAAAAAAAGTAGCGAAAGAAAAGTTAAARATAAAAAGAGAAAAATTTTAGAGAAAAAAAATAAAGAAATTATAAAGAAAGAGAAAAATTAGAGTAGAAACTGATTTAGAATATAATTTTTAGAGAAAATAAATAAATACAAAGATAAATAAAAGTTACCGTGAAAGGGAAAAATATTAAATTTTTAGAGAGATAAATAAAACTGGTGTATTAGGAAAAAAAATAAAAATACAAAAAAATTTGGAGAGAGACCAATAATAATAAATATTAAAAATATGAAAATTTTAGAGAGAAAAATAAAGTTTGTAGAGAAAAATTTAAAAATAAAAAAATTTTAGTAGGAGAAATAATTTTTTTAGAGATAGATATGAGAAAGAAAAAAAAGCCGAGTATTCCACGAAAAATCAAATTTTGAAATCAAAAATCTGTTTTTGAAAGTTATTTTTTTTTTAAATTTACATTAATTTCAAAATTGTTTTTGAAAAATAAAAAATGTTATCAAACAATTTGTTTTTAAAAAAATGAAAACAAAAACAAAAAATAAAAAACGAAATAATTATAAAAAAGAGCCCTTAAATATATTAATGGGTATTTATGATCTATGACGCACCTCAGTAGCTTGAAAAGTATTATTTTCTTAGAACATTATTAAATATAGCATTATGTCGATGACACTAAGAGCCAATTGCGTGTCAATCAGATCATATAACTTCATGATAGAGACAGGCACACATGTTTTACAGTTTTAGATTAGTAGGAACCATACTCTAAAATTTGAACCGTTGGATATACGAAGCAAAAACTGTAGAAGATATTTGAAGACCACATCTAATAAAGTAATTTGTTTCTATAGGATAGAACTCAGGAGTCAGGCGAACGCAGTGATCAAAGCTTTAACTTTCTTTCGGACCTACCTCCATTTCACCAATTTCTGCAAAAATCTCCGATGGGGATTGATTCCGAAACTGCCCTTCTTCTCCTGCCCAGTTCAGGGAAAATTCCAAGAGATCCGTTAAACTTGGGTTACATAACATACTTTGTTTTAGGGGCCGGGTGTCTCCTGCCATGGACAACCTTCATAACGGCCATTGATTACTTCTCCCACATCTACCCCCAAACCCACATCAACAGAATCTTCGCCACTGCTTACTTCCTCGTCGCCTTCACCGGCCTTCTTCTGGTAGTTTTTTTCGGCCGGAGATGCGGGGTTCGGGTCCGAATCAACGTGGGCTTGGCCCTCTACGTGCTGGCCTTGCTGGCGGTGCCTCTCCTAGAAGCTTTCTACATTAGGGCTCGGGTCGGACTCTTCAACGGCTTCTACGTCACCGTCGGAGCCGTCGTGCTGTGCGGCGTCGCCGATGCGCTCGTCCAGAGCGGCGTCGTTGGCTCCGCCGGCGAACTCCCGGAGAGATACATGCAAGCTGTTGTCTCCGGGATTTCTGGTTCTGGTAAGTTCCCTCCTCTTCTCTAACCACACAACCAAAAGGAACTGGAATTGAGATTCCCTTTCAAGTTTTGGTTTCAACTCACAATAACAATTTGGGTTTTCCAATTGACTAATTTTTCAAGACACTTATACTTAATTACCACTGAATCCAAATTTAACAAGCAGGCGTGATGGTGTCGGTGCTGAGGATGTTAACAAAGGCCATATACCCACGAGACTCTGATGGGTTGCGTAAAAGCGCAATCCTCTACTTTTCAGTGGGAATCTCTATTATAATTGTGTGTGTTATATTGTACAATGCAGCAGCAAAGCTTCCCGTTGTGAAGCATCACCTGAATTTGAAGAATGAGGAGAAAGAGAAAAAAGGTTCTCTATTTGGGTCCATAAGCAGATCGAGTTTTTGGGGAATATTAAGCGCTGTCAAACTATATGCATTTGGAGTAGTAATCATCTTCGTGGTATCTTTATCGATATTTCCAGGGTACGTTACAGAGGATGTTCATTCGGAGATTTTGAAGGACTGGTATCCCATTACTCTGATTTTTGGGTAKTATGTGTCTAATCTAATTGGGAAGTATTTTGCTTCAGTTTATATGATAAAGAACCCCAAGATTACAGTGGGGAGCAGTGTGGGGAGGGTGGTGTTTTACCCACTGTTTATTGGTTGCTTAAATGGGCCCCAATTCCTTAGAACCGAAATTCCTGTGGCACTCCTGACTTGCCTTCTCGGATTTAGTGGTGGCTATTTAGATGCTGTTTGCATGATCTCTGCACCCAAAATGGTGCCATTTGAACATGCAGAGGTCGCTGGGATTTTAATGGCTATCTCCTTGGTTTTAGGTTTGGTTATTGGCTCTGTTCTTGCTTGGTTCTGGGTCATTTAACATTCCTCCCTCTCTCCCGTTTTGGTCCATGAACTAGAAATTTAGAATTATGTCCAATAATGTCTATCTAGAACCTTGCTTGACCTATTAAATACAAAATTGAAAGATAAAGGACAGAATTCAACTTTGTAAAGGTCTACTCAACCTTTTTCTGAAATTTAAGGACCAATTAGATACTTTTTGAAGTGCTAAGGACCTATTAAATATAAATAAATTGTCATTTTGTTAGATGCAAGTGTAAGCTGTGTTGCTAAATAAATATTATCAATATTGGTAGTTGGAGGAACCAAGATCGTGTTGAAGTTGCTGTGCATTTTTTTAATTTATATTTTCAGCGTAGAGAAGGAGCCGTGTTTGGGAGAGGATTTGTCAAATGAGCCCACTCGAGGCTACACAAACCCCATATCTACTACAGTCTGAAGGTTTAAAATTTCTAGGCTTAAGATGCTGAATGCGCACACCAACCAAACACCCCCAAATGTTGAAAATAGAATATCAAAATGAGGCTTTGTGGTGCAGGAAGCAGGATAATCTTGCTTCATGAGATTAAGGCCAGGCATAAAGCAACTTCATAAATGTGGAAAGATCAACTAAAAAGAAGGAAAAAGGTTGAAAGATAAAATGAAAATACTTATTATTTGAGAAGGACCCCCTCCCTCCTATTAAGAATTATACTTGGGACTTAGGAGAGAAATAAGGTTTTGCATTGCAGACAAAGAAGCAAATCATGAGAAAGAAGACATGGAAAGAGGAAGGAAAAGAAGAAAAAATCGAAAGACAATAAAGGAGACGGTGAAAAAGAAGAAGAATGAATAAACAGAAAGGAAATAGAAGTGAAGGAAGAGAAGAATGGAAACCATAGGAACCAGGAAACAGTTCACAAATCAAATTCTGCYGGACACAGGAGTATTCTTTTTCAAATTGAAGCTAAAGCTATCTAATAGTTTAGTATATATGCCCAGAACTAGTTAGTTACAGACAGCGCGATTCAATTCAGCTTAAGATCCAAGTCGTGCAATCGTTTACGCTAGATTTCGTAAATCTTTAGAAATTACTGGTAATTCTGGAAGATCAAAATGGAGGAACTGATAATCGAGGGAAAATTGGTAGAAACCAAACCACCGATCTGTTCACGAAACTTACAAAATTTTAAAGTTCATAAATCTATCAAGTACAAAATTTTTAGGATCAATTTTATAATTTAATATTTAATCTTTGTATAAAACTTGAGTACATATTSGTGAGTTAGCTACCACCATAAAAAATTGAAAACAAAAGTAGATGAATGCATAAAATAAAATAAGTGAGAGAAAGTAGATTAAATAGTTTTCAAATTTTAAAGAATTTTCAACAAAATAGGTCAAGGATAAGACTGCTTTGTTGCCTTTTCCAAGCAAGTTGCTTGCAGCAACCCATACTCATCGTCACATCTCATAGATTGTTGGAGGCTCTACTGCTTAATCCAGACCGTCCATTAAGATGTTCTAGATAATCGTGCAATCTATAATTTGCTGCCTTATTTAAATCTGTGTTTCCAATTATTTCTTTTTTGTCATGCATGTGGGCCATCGAATTTATCTATGTCCAAAATCATATAACAGAGTTTGAAGTTTAGAGAGAGAGATGGATTGATGGGAGGAGGGAGGAGGGAGGAGGGAGAAAAAGACTGGAGCCGTGGTCCAGTTTTTATTGTCATTGTTCCTCGTACATGTTTTGGTCCCAAGTTACTGATCCTTCACCCTCTGAAAAAATAAAGATTCTTACCCCCTTACAGAGGATAGGATATAGAGAAGATTTATCTTTTTTAGCTGCTTAAATTAAATTTGAATTCCAATTCAAATAATACTCTTATTTCCTCATCGCTTGGTTAGTAGGAATGTTCCTCCCTTTCACTTCCAAAAAAATTTTCCAGCTATTTTATTTCTTTGAGAAAAAGGCTTATCTATTCTAATTTTGAAAACTTTCTATCGACGGGAATAGAAAATTTCTATTTCTGAGGTGATACGAGAGAGAGAATGAACCATTTATGTACTAAAAAATAATATATATACCCTCCATTTAGGCAAAGTTTGGCTCATGAATTTAGAATGGACGAGGTTGGATTAGGTAGCCAACCCCAGAGTACCTCAGTCGCTGAGGGGAAGTCATTAGGTGCCACCTGCAGATACCTCGCAAAAACACGTCGAGCCCTCCTCTACCCATAAAGTGGACATGGGCATCGAGACAACTTCGAGTGCATTGACAGAAGGATGTTGAGCAACCGAAAAGGCAAGTCGAGTGCACCATATGGATGCCCTCAACACAATTAGAGGCGTTAACAAACTCACCCAACAAGTATATGTCACGGTGTGAAGAGCATACCTTAGATGTCGCCGCACCACTCTGCACTAGCATGAAAATGACACAGAACGTTGATAGAGGACCCATGAACAACGCTACCACATTTTCCTTACACGACCTCTTGTGAGAATTTGGTATACACTCTCGACTTTCATCCTGCTCCGTATCCATTTGTTCTCAATTTGAGTTTTAATTTAAACATCAAAGTGCAATCGGCATATCAATAAATTGGTGCTAAATTTTATGTGTAGGCAACAAAAACTTAAAGAAGAAGACGTACGTTGCACCGACGTGGACCTCACCTAAAAATCTGTATCAATAACAGAACTTTTTTTTTTTTTTTGGGTGGAACAATAAACGCCCACCTCCACCTCCACCTCCACATCCTTTTTCTTTTTAGCGAAGAATCACCCCTCCGGCCCTCCCCCTTTCTATGCATCTTTCTTCTCATCTCTCTCACCCCTCCCTTTCATATATTTATATATTTATTGTCATTAAATTTTGTTTGTCTCCATTTGAGATCCAAAAATCTCCAATGGGGAGCGATTCCGAAACTGCCCTTCTTCTCCTTCCCAATCCCAGCTCCAATTCAGGCAAATATCCAGGAGATCCGTTGAACTTGACTTACATAACATACTTGGTTTTAGGGGCAGGGTGTCTCCTGCCATGGACAATCTTCATAACCGCCATTGATTACTTCTCCCACATCTACCCCCAAACCCACATCAACCGCATCTTCGCCACTGCTTATATGCTCGTCGCCCTCACCGGCCTTCTTCTCGTCGTTTTCTATGATCGGAGCTGCGTTTTACTTCGGGTCCGAATCAACCTGGGCTTGGCCCTCTACGTCCTCGCCTTGCTGCTCGTGCCTCTCTTAGAAGCATTCTACATTAGGGGTCGCGTCGGACTCTTCAACGGCTTCTACGCCACTATCGGAGCCGTCGTGCTCTGCGGTGCCGCCCAGGCGCTCGTCCAGAGCAGCGTCGTTGGCTCCGCCGGCGAACTCCCGGAGAGATATATGCAAGCCATCGTCTCTGGGAATTCTGGTTCAGGTAAATTTGTCTTATTCCGATTCCGTCTAAAGAAATGGAAATTAAGATTCCTTTGAAATTTTGGTTTCTAGTCTAGTCCACGCTCATAATCACAATTTGGGTCTAAAAAGAGTTGAAAGATGTGGATGGGCTTTCCTTTGACTTTTTACGACTTTTTAATTATCTCTAGTCTATACTCACCATAGAATTTCTTCAAAATTCTTAAAAAGGAAAGGGAGAATAATCGTCTCCCCACCTACGCGGCCATAATCACTAGAAAGTGCAGATTTTATAAAGGATAAAAAAAATCCTTGAGTAATCCTTTGTTTAATAAAAAAAAATCCTAAACTTAAACTACTACGCTTATTAGTTTATTTGGAGTTTGGACACATAATTTTCTAAAAGATATTTAGAATTAAATAAAATATTTTATTGTAAGTTTATGAAATTTACTATATAAATGGAGATCTAACGAGGAATTCAACTATTTAGATAAACAAAATTACAATAAATTTCCATTTAAGCGAGTAGATTACAATAAATTTAATTATCATCTTTAACACGCAGGGGTGATAGTGTCAGTGACGAGAATAGTAACAAAAGGCATATACCCACGAGACACCGATGGGTTGCGAAAAAGCGCAATCCTCTACTTTTCAGTGGGAATCTCTATTATAATTGTGTGCATTATATTGTACAACGCAACAACAAAGCTTCCAGTGATGAAGCACCACTTGAATTTGAAGAATGAGGAGAAACAAAAAAAAGTTGTGTATTTGGGTCCATAACCAGATCAACGTTTTGGGAAATATTAAGCACTGTCAAAATTTATGCATTTGGAGTAGTAATCGTCTTCGTGGTATCTGTGTCGATATTTCCAGGGTACGTTACAGAGGATGTTCATTCGGAGATTTTGAAGGACTGGTATCCCATTACATTGATCACTGACCATTATGTCTTTGATCTAATTGGGAAGTCTCTTGCTACGGTTTATTTGATAGAAAACCCCAAGATTACGGTTGGAAGTTGCGTGGCTAGGGTGTTGTTTTACCCATTGTATATTGGTTGCTTGAAAGGGCCCCAATTCCTTAGAATCGAAATTCCTGTGGCGCTTCTGACTTGCCTTTTCGGACTTAGCGGTGGCTATTTAGATGCTGTTTGCATGATCTCCGCACCCAAATTGGTGCCATTTGAACATGCTGAGGTTGCCGGGATGTTAATGGCTATCTCTTCAGTTTCAGGTTTGGCTATTGGCTCTGTTCTTACTTGGTTTTGGGTCATTTAACTTTCCTCCTCCTTCTCCCTTGTTTTTCCTTTCATTTCCTTCTAATTTTCTTGTAACAAGTTTGGTCCATGAACACGAGTTGTGTCAATCGAATTGACTTTTGTTTTGAGACAAATCTTTTTTATTGATAACCTCAAACCAACCAATCGAATATTGGTTAATTTGTAATCAACCAAACACTACTTGAAAATGATGTCTACAATTTTCAATTTTATGCTTGAACTACTAAGCATAAAATTAAAAGGTTTGACCTTAGGCTATTCAACCCCATATCTACACCCGATGTCTCGAGGTTTAGTATTCCTAGATCATAATGCTAAACCCGCACGCCAAATGTTGAAAAAAGAATTATCAAAAAATGAGGCTCTGTGGGTGCAGGATAGATGAATATAAAAACACAAGAAATGTTTTAATGTCATCAGCTTAATCTTGCTTTGTGAGATCAAGGCCAGGCTTTAAGCAACGTTAAAAGGTGCGAAGATGAAATGAGAGTACCTTTTTTTGGTTAGAAAGACGCCTCATCTTAAGAATAATACTTAGGAGATTAAGAAAGACAAAATATATTTACAAAACAAAAGAAAAGAAAGAGAAATATGGTTTTGCATTGCAGACAAAGAAGAAGAAAGAATAAACAGAAAGGAAACAGAAGTGAAGGAAGAAAAAGAAGAATGGAAACCATAGGAACCGAAGGAAACTCATTCTACTCATCTCACAGAATCATAACAGTTCACAAATCAAATTGTGCTGGAGACATGAGTACTCTTTTTCAAATTGAAGCTCAAGCTATCTTATGTCCAGAACTCGTTACAGACACGCGATTCAATTCAGCTTAAGATCCAAGTAGTCCAATCGTTTAATTAGGTTACGCCTAGATTTCATAAATCTCTAGAAATGACTGGTTATTCTGGAAGAACAAAATGGAGGAACTGATAATCGAAGGAAAATTGTTAGAAACCACCGACCGATGCACGAAACTCAATCAAATTCATTCCCCGAGATGGTAATTAAGCAATGACAGTGCATTCGATTTAAAAAGAAGAAGAATGCAGAAAAATGGAAGGAGAAGAGGGAAAATTACCTTGAAATGCAGTGGAATCAATTTCTAACGTGATAGCAGGGCTTCCGTCCTCGAAATCGTTCGCGATTGCAGAAGCAAATGATTAATGGCCAAAGCGTCCCCTCCATCAATTTGTTCTTGGAAGGCTGGCAGCAAAGCAAAATTAAACCACGAAAACTTTTGAATCTGCGGACGGGCCATATAAACACATGGGTTTTTAGATTTCTTTTCAAAATTGGGCCAGCCCAACTTCAGTATTGGAACTCGGGTCTCAATCCACACAAGAAATTAACCCAAACAAAATTACTTGAAATTTCCCAAACTATTAATCAGATTTACCAAATTTCTAGCACAAGACTTTCTATTCACAGACTCTATTTAACTATCATTACACATACAATATTGGTTAATTATTAATGTAATCCTTTAAATTTAGTTTATCTAATACATGTTTAAGGCCCATTCCCTAAGCATCTATTTAGTAACACTTTTATTTCTGGTTTCTCGTTTCTAATTTTATTAAAAAATCTAAGCATTTYACAACTATATATGTTTGTTGTTCCTTGTCTCTCATAAATATTGTCAAAATTGTATAGAAATTTTAGAAACAACAAAACAAATTTAATAGGTCAATGATATAAAAACTTAGTTGACATTTTAAAGTTAAAAGAAATTTGTTAGCCACAATTTTTAAATTCTAATAAATATCAGTTATTCATATTATTAGTTAGGCCTAGCTAGTATTATGGGACGTGGATGAAGAGAGAGAGGAAGAAAATCGGAAAAGATAGGAGAGAGAGGGAGAGAGCTTGAAAATAAAATAAAATAAATTAGAAAATTCAACTAAATTAAACTAAATGACATAAAATAAATATATATTTATAACGATATCATAAAATAAAAATTTTTTGGTACCATTTTTTGTCATTCTCTCGTTAATTTATCGCTCACACGAGAATCTGAGGTTTTCAACAAAAAAAAAAATAAAGTCAAGATGGGAGGCAGCTCTCCTACTTAATCCAGACCGTCCATTAATATTGGAACAGTGACGAAAGATCTTGTGGATGATCTGATCGTGCAATATAATCTACAATTTCTTGCCTTATAATTGGCTTATTCAAGTCTGTATTTTAAATAATTTTCTTTGTCGTGCATGTGGGGCATGGAATTTCTCTACAAAGTCCAAACCATATAACAAAGTTTAAACTATAGAGAGAGATGGATTGAGGGGGAGGAGATAGAAAAATACTGAACCAGCCCTGGTTAATATTTTGATTACTACTCTTCATAATCATTGCATACGTTTCTTCTAGGTTATTTTATCTTTCTTTTTTCTTCTGCAAAAATGAAATTAGTTCAACCTTTTATTTATTGATTAAATAATATATAAAATTGGAGATCCGAATGATTTTTTTATCAGAAATAAATATCTTAATCAGTTTAATTTGTCCATTGAACTTTTTTTCAATTTAGATATTTTATCTTTCCGTGAACTACTCAAATTAAATATGGATTCTAATTTTCTTTCAAATATCATAAGAGTGCAGCATCCTACATGGAAAAAATGGCATTCGCATATACCAATATTAATTTTGCAATAGTGCCACATATCGTAATACTAAGAAAAGAGGCATTTTGCAATAGTAATATATTTGACCTATGCATATTTATCGCATGATTAATATATTTTGCAAAAAGAGGCACATATGTCGAAATTTTAATTAATCACAACTTTTCACGAGACTATTGTGTCTTTTATAAAGAACACAACCCTATCTGAAAAGATATATGTCTATTTGAATTGTCACAAATAATCTATAAATATGTAGTTATTTTTTGTTTTGAAACAATAAAAAATTTTCTTCTCTTTTCTCTTTATGATTGTTTACACACTAAGAGTCGTAGTTTATCGAGTCCTATGTTAAGGATGTTGCATTAAAAGTTGATAATTAGTTTTATCCCAAGAGAAACTTATTTATTAATACCTTTGAGTATAGAAGAAATAAAATTGTGTAAGAAAAGCAATGCTATTGTTGGGTTGTTTCCTTAATTTTTCTATTTTATGCTCTAACATATGTAAGAACGTGTATATCAATAATACAAAAATGGCGTATTATCATATTTACAAATTATTTTTTTTGAATAATAAATTTGTATAATTAAACTCATGTTGCCATATAACATCGAATTGTACCCATTATAATTTGGCAGAAAAGAAAAATATTTTTCTAATGGGTTTCTTTCGCTGTATTATAAATAATTGCACACATCATATACTTTGGAGGTGATATCAGTCTTATCAGAGGGAGGGAGGGAGAAATGAGAGAGGCCATTTAAGTCCTCAAATATACACTTTTTTTTTTAGAATTAAATATATACACGTTATATTATAATACGATTTACATTTAAATATAGTAACGTGTACTGTGCTGTCTGCATACGATTTAAATACTATCAAAACGTGTGATGTGTGCATACGATATAAATATCATTTTTAGAAAAGATTTAATTATTATTTTAATTTTTTACTTTTAATTTTGGATCATTTTAATCAATGTGCTATCTCAACATTTATTTTTTTTTCTCTTTACTCCCAATTTTCAAATTCACTAACAAGGAAGTACGGAAGTACAGGCACCGAAAATAATGTAGATGTCAGGATTGAACACGTGTCGGACACCGATACGTTCGGATACGACATGGCAAATAAGAGTGTCCTATTTTATTAAAGAAAGAAAAAATTGGACACGTTTGTGACACGCTTTTAACAACGCACAAGACATGCTTTCTTCTACGTTCTTTCTCCCACCAACTTTCCACCCTATACCTGTTTTCAATTGCGCGGATTTTTCTTTTTCGTTTCTATTCCGTGATAATGAGTAGAAGAAGAACTAAAATCTGAAAGAAAAATAAGATGAAAAAGGAAGGACAAGGAGAAAAAACTTGAGAAAAAGGAGATGAAGGAAAAAAAAGGTGAAGGAGAAAATACGTGAAAGAAAAATGATGGTGCATGGAGTATTTTCCTCCATGAACGACCCATGACGAATTTGCTACCCATAAATAGACTTCCTCCGTTACTTACAGATGTCAGTCACAGCACAGTAAACATTTCTTAAAATTCCCTAAGTCTATTTCAAGTAATATTTAATAAGTTTGATTTTTTTATTAAATATTAAATAATTTTGTTAATATATCTTTCTGTTTTAAAAATAAAGTAGTATGAATTTAAATTGATGCGTTTAAAGGTAAAAATCAATATGTCAGTGTAAATATAATTTTTATAGAAAAAAAATTAATATGTCATCAATATGTCTTATCCTACTTTTTTAAAAATTGACATGTTGTATTTTGTGTTACGTCCTAGCGTGTCTGTTTTTAAACTATTTTTAAATTCTGTAATTTAAATAATTGAAATTCTGTAAACAACATTTCGATGTTTTTAGTATTTTCAAATTTTCAGTTTGAAACTTTAAAATGTAAAATTATATTAAAGAAAGATAAAAACTTTGATAATTATATTATCTCATGTTATACATTTATTTTTGTTAAAATCAAAACATGTAAAATATAATATATATTATAAATTATATAATATTGTAAAATAATAATTATACAAAATTTATAATAAAAATGTTAATAAATTAATTAATATGATTTTAGATTGAACTAAATATTTAATTAGTAACTACTCTAGTTTACAAATATATTACTAAACATACATTAAGTCATTTTTTAAATTGAGATTCAATTTTCAAATGTACTAACAAATACAAAACTCTAAAAATAAATAATACAACTATGTTTTTCATTCGATTCAATTTCTTGTTTTCAGATTACTAACCAAAAGCATCCTAAAAAACCGATACCTTAATGGATCCGAGGGGAGAGATGTATAAAATTTTAAATATATATATATATATATATATCCCTCCCAAAATTCACATGAATCTTTCTTATAAATTTTGTTGGTGGTAAAATTGAGAAACAAAACAAGGAACCATGAGAAGAAGAATGGGAGAATATAAAATTGGACAAAATATAAAAATGGATCATCTCTTTGGCTTGAATTTGTAGCTAGAACACACATAGATATATAGATATATGGACAACAAACACATGATGATATGAAACACATGCCTTTGGCCTCTAAATAATGGCCGTCTATTAATATTTTTTTCTTTTTTTCTCTTTCTTGTTCTCATCTCTCCACTATTTTTTTTTTAATAAAAATATCTCCATATATTTGTCTACTCTCTTTTCATTCTTCTCTCATCTTTCTACTCTCCCTCTTGGTTCTTTGATGCATTTCAATCTTTCTAGCCACAATCATTCACTTCAGCATCCACCGCAAATCGATCGGTAAAACTAAGTTTCCGACGCACTTAAAACTGAATCTTCAATTTTCGATGTTAGTTTTGTGCTAAAACAGATCTGGACCCACTGATATGCATCTCTAACTAGGACTACCAATCAACGGTTTTACAATTTTTTTCCAACCTCCATTTCACCCATTTGTGCAAAAATTTTACCCCATTTTTTAGCTACAAAATTCTCCGATGGGGAGTGATTCTGAAACTACCCTTCTTCTCGTTCCCAATTCAGGCAAAACCAACAAAATTCCGACCGATACATTCAACTTGACTTAAATTACATACTTCATTTTAGGCCTGGGGGTCATCCTGCCATGGACCACCTTCATAACGGCAATCGATTATTTCTCCCACATCTACCCCCAAACCCACATCAACCGCATCTTCGCCGCGGCTAGTACACCCGTGGCCCTCATCGGCCTTGTTTTGGTTGTGTTTTTGGGTCGGAGGTCGGAGGCTCGAGTCCGGATCAATGTGGGGTTGGGCTTCTACGTCCCGGCCTTGCTGGTGGTGCCTCTTTTAGAAGTATTCTACATAAAGGGTCAGGTTGGGCTCTTTAACGGCTTCTACGTCACTGTCGGAGCAGTTGTTATGTTTGGTGTCGGCGACGTGCACGTTCAAAGCGGCGTCATTGGCTGTGCCGGTGAACTCCCGGAGAGATATATGCAAGCCGTTGTCTCGGGGAATGCTGGTTCTGGTAAATTTATTTTAACAGTGTTTGCATCTACGGCTCTAATTCTCTTTCTAACCACAAAACCAAAAGGAATTAAGATTCCTTTGAAATTTTGGTTTCTAGTCACAATCACAGTTTGGGATTAAAAGTTGGGTTTTCCAATTGCTTCTTCCATACAACTACTCTTAATTAATTTTTAATTCTCTATTCTCTCTCTGTACTCGCCAACAATTTTATCAAAATTGTTAAAAACAACAGGAAGAAAAATCTGACTTCTTTGTGATTCTCCCCGCCTAAACAGGAGAGGGCACCATAAATTTTGAAGTTTGAACATGCAGGCATTACGGTGTCGGTCCTGAGGATGGTAACAAAAGGCATATACCCACAAGACACCAATGGGTTGCGAAAAAGCACAATCCTCTCATTTTCTGTGGGAATCTCAATCATAATTGTGTGTATTATATTGTACAACGCAGCAGCAAAGCTTCCCGTTTTGAAGTACCGCCTGAATTTGAACAATGAAGAGAAACAAAGAAAAGGTTGTGTATTTGGGTCCATAAGCATATCAACCTTATGGGAAATATTAACCACTATCAAACTCGTAGCATTTGGAGAAGTGATCATCTTCGTGGTATCTGTGTCGATATTTCCAGGGTACGTTACAGAGGATGTTCATTCGGAGATTTTGAAGGACTGGTATCCCATTACTCTGATTTCTTGGTATTATGCGTCTAGTCTAATTGGGAAGTATTTTGCTTCAGTTTATGTGATTAAAAACCCCAAGATTACAGTTGGGAGCTGTGTGGCCAGGGTGTTGTTTTACCCACTCTTTATTGAATGCTTAAATGGGCCCCAATTCCTTAGAACCGAAATTCCTGTGTCGCTTCTGACTTGCCTTCTCGGACTTCGCGGTGGCTATTTAGACGCTGTTTGCATGATCTCCGCACCCAAAATGGTGCCATTTGAACATGCTGAGGTTGCGGGGATTTTAATGGCCATCTCCATGGTTTCGGGTTTGGCTATTGGCTCTGTTCTTGCTTGGTTCTGGGTCATTTAAGTTTTCTCCTCTTCCCTTTTTTTCTTTTCTAATAACAAGTTTGGTCTACAAATTGAAGCCGTGTCTAATACCTCCCTCCTAAGTTTTAAATAGCCTCTAAAACTTTTAATTTTGTGTATCTTTTTAATTCTAGCATGTCGTCTCTTGAAGAGACATATGCCAAATTTATATAAAATTACCATTTTGGTACAATGGTGGTATATTTACTTTTTAATCTAGAGGTCGGTTCTAGTCTCCATTATATCACTTTTTTTCTTCTTTTATTCAATAAAACATGCCAGAATAAAATATATATATATATATATGACGCCAACAAGACACCATGCAACTCGGAAATTGTGGAGTGGAGGGACGACCTATAATTTTCCAAACATTATTCTAGGAAATAGTTTGGGGTTGATATATATTTAGAATAAGTTTAAAATAAAGCATTATTAAAAAAAATCATCGACTTCCACCACTATACCTATATTGAATTGCGTCGATTTTTCTTCTTCTTTCTGCTCCGTGAGAATGAAGTGTAGAAGAAGAACTGGAGTCAGAGAAAAAAACAAATGAAAAAGGAGGTAGAAGGGGAAAATACTTGAGAAAAAAGGAGAGGAAAAAGACTAAGGTGAAGGAGAAAAGACTTGAAAAAACAAATGATGGTGCATGGAGTATTTCCCTCCATGAATTGGACAAAATATAAAAATAGATCATCTTTTTCTTTGACTTGAATTTTGTAGCCACGAGACACATGGATATATGGGCACAAACACATAGAACACTTGGATAATAAACATAAAGCTTTGGACACTAAACAAGGGCCGTCTATTATAATAACGTATAATATTTTTTATTTTTTTTCCCTTTCTTATTCACATAAAAATATTCCCTACTCCCTTCTCATTTTTTTCTCTCTTCTTTCTTCCACTTTCTCCTTCTCTCATTTCTCCCGTTTGTGCAAAATTTTACCCTTTTTTTCAGCTACAAAATTCTCTGATGGGGAGCGATTCGGAAACTGCCCTTCTTCTCTTTCCCAATTCAGCCGAAACCAACAAAATTCCAACAGATACATTCAACTTGACTTACATTACATACTTCATTTTAGGCCTGGGGAGTCTCCTGCCATGGACCACCTTCATAACGACCATCGATTATTTCTCCCACATCTACCCCCAAACCCACACCAACCGCATCTTCGCTGCGGCTTTTACACTCACGGCCCTCATCGGCCTTGTTTCGGTCGTTTTTTCGAGTCGGAGGTCGGACGCTCGAGTCCGAATCAATGTGGGCTTGGGCCTCTATGTGCTGGACCTAATGGTGGTGCCTCTTTTAGAAGTATTCTACATTAAAGGTCAAGTTGGGCTCTTTAACGGCTTCTATGTCACTGTTGGAGCCGTTGTCATGTGCGGTGTTGCCGATGCGCTCGTCCAAAGCGGCGTCATTGGCTCTGCCGGCGAACTCCCGGAGAGATATATGCAAGCTGTTGTCTCCGGGAAGGCTGGTTCTGGTAAATTTATTTTACAGTGTTTGCATCTACGGCTCTAATTCTCTTCTCTAACCACACAACCAAAAGGAACTGAAATTAAGATTCCTTTGAAATTTTGGTTTCTAGTCACAATCAAAGTTTTGGATTAAAAAGAGTTGGGTATTCCGATTGCTTCTTCCATACAATACAACTGCTCTTTATTAATTTTTAATTCTCTCTTCTCTCTCTGTATTCACCAACAATTTCATCAAAACTCTTCAAAACAAAAGGAAGAAAAATCTGACTTCTTTGAGAGTCTCCCCACCTAAAGAGGAGAGGGCGTCATAGGTATATACACTAGAATCATTAGAGAGTGCAAATTAGATAAACACTAGAATATATACACTAGAAATCTGACTTCTTTGAGAGTCTTCCCGCCTAAGTATATATACACTAGAATCATTAGAGAGTGCAAATTAGATAAAGGTACGGCTTAGGATGAATGTATCAACCTTAGAATGGGGGTGGGTAGGACGATGGATTTAATTATTATTTTGCAATTTGAACACGCAGGCCTTATGGTGTCGGTGCTGAGGATGGTAACAAAAGGCATATACCCACGAGACACCAATGGGTTGCGAAAAAGCACAATCCTCTACTTTTCTGTGGGAATCTCAATCATAGTTGTGTGTATTATATTGTACAAGGCAGCAGCAAAGCTTCCCGTTTTGAAGTACCGCCTGAATTTGAACAATGAAGAGAAACAAAGAAAAGGTTGTGTATTTGGGTCCATAAGCAGATCAACCTTATGGGAAATATTAAGCACTATCAAACTCTATGCATTTGGAGAAGTGATCATCTTCGTGGTATCTCTGTCGATATTTCCGGGGTTCGTTACAGAGGATGTTCATTCGGAGATTTTGAAGGACTGGTATCCCATTACTCTGATTTCTTGGTATTATGCGTCTAGTCTAATTGGGAAGTATTTTGCTTCAGTTTATGTGATTAAAAATCCCAAGATTACAGTTGGGAGCTGTGTGGCCAGGGTGTTGTTTTACCCACTCTTTATTGGATGCTTAAATGGGCCCCGATTCCTTAGAACCGAAATTCCTGTGTCACTTCTGACTTGCCTTCTCGGACTTAGCGGTGGCTATTTAGACGCTGTTTGCATGATCTCCGCACCCAAAATGGTGCCATTTGAACATGCTGAGGTTGCGGGGATTTTAATGGCCATCTCCTTGGTTTCTGGTTTGGCTATTGGTTCTGTTCTTGCTTGGTTCTGGGTCATTTAAGTTTCCTCCTCTTCCCTTTTTTTCTTTTCTAATAACAAGTTTGGTCTACAAATTGAAGTTGTGTCTAATACCTCCCTCCTAAGTTTTAAATAGTCTCTAGAACTTTCAATTTTGTGTTGTCCTATTAGACATCTTTTGTAATTCAAGAACCTACCAAACACAAAATTGAAAGGTAAGGGACTTATACACAAAATTCAACTTTGTGTCACTTGCTCTTTGAATTGTGGAAAATGTCTAATAGAATATGAAATTGAAAGTTCATAAAATGAAATAGAAGTAAAGGAAGGAAAACAAGAATGGAAACCATAGGAACCATGGAACAACATAAAAGGAAACTCATCCTACTCATCTCACAGAATCATAACAGCTCACAAATCAAATTGTGCTGGACACATGAGTATTCCTTTTCATATTAAAGCTAAAGCTATCTTGAATTTAATATAAATATCGAGCGCGATTCGATTCAGCTTAAGAGCCAAGTAGTGCAATCGCATAGGTTATGCTAGATTTCATAAATCTCTAGATGTGACTGATAATTCTGGAAGAGCAAAATGGAGGAACTAATAATCGAAGTAAAATTTGTAAGACCGGCATCAAATTCATTCGCCAAGATGGAAATTAAAGCAATGACGGTGCATTCGATTTCAGAGGAAGGAGAATGCAGAAAAATTGTAGGTGAAGGGGGAAAATTACCTTGAAATCGATCAATGGCAGTGGAATTCATTTGTAATGTGATTGCAGGGCTTCCGTCCTCGACATCGTTCGCGATTGCAGAAGCAAATGCCCACCGCACCCCGTCCCCTCCATCCATTTCTTCATGGTGGAAAAGCAAAATTAAACCACGACAAAACTTGATTCTGCGGACAGGTCACTTAAACACATGGGCCTTTAGATTTCTTTGCAAAATTGGGCCAGCCCAACTTTAGTGTTGGCACTCACACAAGAAATATAACCGAAACAAAATTACTTGAAATTTCAAAAATTAATAAAGATCGCTGCTTCCCTCTCATTTCTCCTTCTACTCTAATAAGATTTATCAAAGTTTGGAATATAAGGCCTTCTACTTTACTATCATATTTAAGAACTTAAATTTTTTAGTTGATTGCTTAAAGTAAATTTAATTTTAATTAATTATTAGTTTAGTCCTTCAAATTTAGTTGTGTTTAATAGGTTTTAAAATTTAAAATTTTGTATTGAGTAAGTCGAAAAACTTTAAGAACTGTCTAGTTGGTTCTTGAACTTCCTATAATGTGTTTAATAGATATTTAACCTATTACACATTTTAAACAAAATTTAGAGGTCAATCGAAAAAACAGGATGCATCAAACACACAAAATTTAATATTGTCTAATGGATCTTTGAATTTCAAAAAAAAAATATTTAATAGGTCGATGACTTATTATTATTAAATAGAAAATTAAAAGTTATAAACCTACCATATATATATATATATGTATATATTTTGTAAAATTAAGAAATTTCTTAAACACACCATTGAGAGTTTCTAGAATTTAAAAGTTCATAAATTTTATAATTCTAAATGTTTTGAACAAGAATCAAATAAAAACACAGAATTCTAGTTTGGTGCTGAAAAAATATTTTTTTAAATAGTTTAATATATGGGTCAATTCCGACATAAAGGATCAGTTCAAGCCCAATCCATCTTTAGTCAGTGAATTGAGTCACAAAACTAGGTTTTATGGTAAGCGGCCCAAACAGTGGTTGGAGGTTTGGAGCCCACAAGACTTCGGCTTTTGCTTCTTTGTGTCAGGTCGGCCCAGTAAAGAGGGTGACATATTTGAGGGCATATCAGAGGTTTTCAACAAAATGTTGTGTTCATGTAATTATATATTTTTGAAAAAGACAAATATAAACAAATATTTCATCCATTTTAAATAAGTTCAAATTTATCAATAATAATATTGTGTCATATTAGTAATATTTTGTTGATTTGTATGTTGATTGTCGTCGATTTCTTTACAATATTATAAAATATGTCAATTTATCTCTCATGTCAAATGTCAAGTCTAGCGGCTGACCAACCCTCAACTTTGAAACATTTTTTCTATTATATAACAAATAATTTTAAAAGGTTAACAAAATTACATTTTGGCTTGGTGGAGCATACACGAGCTATCTTGTAAAATTGAAAAATTTATATAAATAAATATGTTAATTAAAATGAAAGAGAAATAAATAAGCTGAAAAGTCAAATTATTCTTCTAGCACTTTTAAATAGTACACTATTATATATTTTTAAATTATACATATATAAATTTGTCGCTGTTTGATTTACTTTTTTTTAGTTCTCAAAATTTAGTTTAGATTTAAAAACAGTTTGAAATATTAGGAAAACAATAAATACACACATAAAGTGGAGTTGTATTTACCAACTTAATTTTCGACAATAAAATAATAAAAGAGTTATGAAAATCCGACATTAATAATAAATTTTGATAGGATAGGACTGGGCCGACGGGCAACGTCATGCTAAACGCCGGCCCAGACACCAATCAAAGCTTTAAACTTCTTTGGAACCTTAAACTCCTACAGAATTATTGATCTCAAAAAATCTCTGATGGGCAGCAATTCCGAAACTGCCCTCCTCCTCCCCAATCCCAAAATTCCAACAGATCCTTCCAACTTGAGTTACATAACATATTTCGTGTTAGGGGCGGGCTGTTTCCTTCCATGGAAAAGAAATTAGTGCATTCGATTTTCCAATAAAGATTGAAAAGAAATTTGTTTTTTTAATAATGAGGGAGGGATTGTTGATTTTAATCATGAGGATACTACAGCGAGTAATTTTACATTTAAAAATTACGAAATGAGTCAAAATTACAACGAAACCTCCCAGCTCCCCGCGGGCAACAAAACCTACCGGGGCTCAATTCCGCAGAAGATTTGATATTCTAACTTTTCAGATGGCCATCAATCACTATGAACTAAAGTTGCTGCTTCAGCTTCAAATGGATAATATCTCAAGAGTTCAGACTAAAACTAAAAACTGTTGATTCCAATTTCTTTTTTTTAAGCTACAAGTGCGAGCTCTCATGGGAGACCAAAGTTCGACTGTGAACACTAACAAAAAGAATGAATCTAAAGCATACAATTGAGTAAAACCCCAACAGCAATGCGATCCTTATACCACTAGGAAATGGCCTGAAAGTTCAGAGCCGTGAAAAATATTGGTAGAGGGAAAGCACCAATGACAGCCGGCACACAGAAAACTAACCTCATGCTTTTGATCTGGAGGCTAGACCAGTCTCGACCTTTTTTATTTCAAAGATAAGCATTCTCCACATCTTCAGAACAAACATTTCAGCTTCTTCATCCAAAATTGTCTGAAGCAGCTCCAGCATTTGAGATGCCTTTACGTGTTCCTGAGTACTTGAAACAATGTAATCCACAAGAGTGGTTTCCTCCTCCCCCAAAAACTCCGTTATCTTTTTTGAAATCCATGGTCTCATTCTCTCATGTAGTGCATGCTGCAAACATGCATAATAGTGCGTTAAATTTTCAGAAAAAAATCACCGACAGATATTATTTACCAAAGATCCCACTGCAGCTGTAATTATTCAGAGCCCAGTAGCAGCAGAAACTCGAATATGCAATGGCAACTCCACACAAGGATCTATAATCAGCACTTTCCCCAATTTTATAGGAAAAAAAATGCTTTTAAGAAAACTAGTCATGTGCTGACATGGAAAATTTAAAGCAAAGAGAACAAAATGAGAAGAGATTTATCGACGTTCTAGGTCGACTAGCATCTTCATTAAACACTCATGCAGCATACAGTTTCAAATTTCAACGCCCATGGATACCTTAAAAAAGTAATTCAACGAGACTCCGTACCTTTTCATAAATAGCCCAATTTATGTCATATGAGAATAACTCCTCCTTCGTCTTTGGAATCATATCAATCAACTGTTTTGCATCCAAAAGCTTTTTGTTATCTGGTGTTTTTGCTTTATCCAAAACATGGTCTCGCTCCCTATCTCTGTCTATTGCCTTGTTCTCCTCTTTGGTGCGATACGCATCCTCATCATTCCGGTCTCTATCCCGCTGACTAGACTTTTCGCCAGAACGCCTTCCTCGCTCCCTTTCACTGTCAGGCTTCTCTTCTTTGGCATTAACATTTGATATACGCTTTGCAAACTCGGCTGCTGCAACTAAATTTGGCGGCAACGCTCCAGTACTGGCAGGTTGCACAGCCTGGAGTTCCTCAGCTGAGTAATCGATGGGAACCAGTGGCCTCATCTTCTTATCCTTCTGTGCTTCATCATCCTCCTCCTCATGAAAAACTGAAGGTACAGCAGTCCGTTTCCCAGATCCTACTAAACCAAATCCTAACCTTTTTGCAGGTAAGCCTCCACTCTGTCGAGTCTCTGACAATAGTACCGTATTTGATTCATCGCCACTACCATTTTGTAAAATCCCGTCCCCTGTCAAATACCAGATATGTCATTCAAAATAATAGAACACAAGAGCACGATGTAATAATTATGCAGGAAAAAAAGACTTTTTACAGTTGACGAGTAAGATAATACCAATATGGTTCTCGCAGCTAGAGTTGAGCTCAGAATCACGTTCGGAAGCCATAACAATATCATTAGCGGATTCTTCAGCAAGAACAGTTTTCTCATTGACATTCATAGTCTGATCAGATAGAAGTTTCAGGGTATCTTTCTGTTTCTGCAGCTGTTCCTCTTCAGTCTTCCTCTTGGCCTCAACAATTTCTTCTTCCTCTTTATGTCTATCAACCAAATCATCTTCCTTTTCTCTAGACCTCTTCTTCCTCTTTTCCTCCAGAGCACCTCTGCGCCATTTTCTTCTTGAATCATCATCCTCATCATCTTCATCATACAATATCTCTTTCTTCCTTTTACGTTCTTTCTCTTTTTCCCTCTCTTTCTCATACTGCCTTTGCTTTTCTCTCTCTCTTTCCCGATATTCCCACTCTTTAAGACATTCTTCATACTGTCGCTCAGCCTCCTCAATCTTTCTTCTTTGTTCCCTCTCTTTCCTAGCACGCTCCCGCTCTGTCTCTCTTTCATATCTCTCAATTTCCCTCTCCTTCTCCCTTTTCAAATCCCGCTCCCTGTCTCTTTCTCGGCTTCTCCTGTCATACCTTCTACTTCTGTCAGGTGAACTTGTTTCAGGCTTTTCATGCTCGCTAGTTTGTTTATTATCACTAGTTGTGTCATCATCATTTCTATCATCAGCTGCATCTGTAGGAGGTTATGACAATTAAGCAACCCAGCAATTCCAATTTTATTTATAGAAAGAAACATAAACTACTTGCAATAAACTAAGGACCGAAATATAAACGTTAATGCATATCTCCCGTGCAAACCAATTCTCATGCTGCAGAGAGAAGATTTGAAAAACCAATCATACGCACTTACCACTTTTCAAAATATCAGCGTCAGATTCACTATCTTTCAATTTAGCAGATGGTTCTGCACTTGAATTACCAGAGACATCAGCTGCTGTCAGTGGAGGAGGTGGTGGCAAAGGTCTAGACTTTAACCTTTCCTCCAGTGCATTTGTAAGCTTTTCTGATGCCTCTCGATCAGCATCTCTATCTTCATCACTTAAAACTGCAGAATTGGCAATGTCATGATCTTCTTTTTCTCCAGAATCGTGGTCCTCCTTTGAATCCTCTACAGGGGGCTTTGAAGTTTCATTTTTAGCCACTTTCGTAGTGTCTGCTTCTTCTTCTTTGGTCTCTGAAACTTGTGTTTCTTTCAGTTTCTTTGAATTCTCTGCTTTCTTTTCAACATAACGCTTCAGATAATCTCTTGTTGCTTGAGTACCTTTTAACTGTTTATTAAAAAAATAATGATAAATTTTAAAAAATAATAATAAGTTGAAAGGTGAATGTAGAGAACAATAGTTGATCATTGATGTGATCCGAAAGGAGAAAGGGAAGAAAAAAAGACTACATTAACTTACTTTTTTTTTTCTCTATCGGAAACAAGTTTAACTTTTTATGTACAATGATGCCAAACAAAATAAATATCCATACCATTTCTAGGTTGGAAAAAAAATAATGACATCTGTCATCCAAAATGAAAAATATCAATACATAACGAATGAAAGCTTGGCAGGAAAAATAAAAAATAAAACAGCAATACAGAGGCCAACCTTGCATATGACTAAATTAAAGGTAATACTAAAGTAAAACTTCGAGGGTGCCTTCAAAAACCAGGTCCCATTATACAATATCTAAGCATGTCCATAGCTTTTTTTACATGAAACACGATATTTCATTGGTGATAAGAAATATACAAAAGGCCAAAAAGGCAAGTTACAAAAACGCCAGCATGTCCATAGCTTTAAACTATGAGAACTGCGTTATACAATTAAGTCCAACATAGAGATAGAACCCATTAAGCTTCTTCTTTGGTTGAAATTTTAATCTTAAAAGCAATGATAAAGAATTGATAGAACAACAAAAAACATATAATTGACTCTAATGTCCCCTCTAGAGAAGGAATGTTTTAAAATAGATTAATAGAGATCAAAATTAAGCACTAATAAGATCAAATGGGATATCTACAAATATTATGACAAATCCAATCATACCACAAGTTCTTGTCCATCAATGTTTAACTTTGTCAGTAATCGTAGAGCACGAAGAACGCCTTCAGCAGACTCAAACTCGCAGAATCCAAAGGTTCTAGGAGTTCCATCTGTAGGATCTTGAGCTCGTTTCCAACTCTTCACTGGTCCACAAAGCTACAAGAACAGATTGATATTGAAAATAGGTCACTAAAATTGAAGGAAAGCAAAATAACTGAAGAAATGCAACATAGAGAATGATTAACCTACCTGAAGAAGAGAAAGCATAAAATCATTTTCCACTGATTGTGCAATTCGGCCAATATAAATTGTAGTTTGTGGTTTTTCCGCAGGTGTAACACTTGGGAGAACAGATGGCCTAACCACAGGAGGGATGATTGGACGAACGCCAGGAATCCCTGGAATAGGAGGGCGTGGCATCCCTGGAACCATGCCAAGAGCACCAGGTGGCCGTGGAGGAAAAGGAGTCCGAATCATAGCAGGGTATGGAGAAGGATAACGAGGAACTCCTGCACAAATGAAAAAGAATATCTTGCCAATGCATCAGAAAGTGTTGGCAGACTACTCACAGGTAACCATCTAACGGTGCTAAAAGTATACAGAAGTATAATAGATGAGAAATCATGAATCCCATTACCAAAATCCAAAGCACAGGAATGGAAACTATCACCAGCTGAATAGATAACCTGATGAAAGCATTCAAATGATAGCACCAAATTCCTTCAACTGTTACATAAATTCGACTTACCTTACTCTTGCACTGCAACCTTCTCAAAATATCCCGTCCACCGAAAGCACAATTTAAGATTTAAGAAGCACACACTTTGAGCATGTCATACATACAGATAATCAATTGAAAAGAGGAACAAATTCACATATTCCCAAAATTCACTCTCAGATTTCCAATGGTTAGATGTTGAAGTGTAGCATAAAGAAATTAAGAAAATGTCAAATAAAATTAATTAAGAGAATTTGATACCTTAGAAACAAGGCGAACGAACAGGTGCTAACATGGTCTGCTTCTGGCAATTCAAATATCCAGGGACAGTATCCAATATAACTACCAGTAAAATCCTAGTAAATAAACATGACACAGCCGTGTATTATGTAGCAGGGCAAAAGGAAGGACTCTTGTATACTACTTGTATTATAAATACCAAGTTCTCTATGGGCTTAGTACCAGAATCCTATTTAAAAAAATCGTGCTGAAAGCAAACAAGAATAACAGGCAAATATGAATGAGCATACCAAACAAGGAGTTGTAGATGGTAGTTCTCTAAGCAATATGAAGCCTTCCAACCTTTCTCACCGTATTCAATCAAGAGACAAGACGCTGTAGGAGAAAACATCCTGTCATCGATACCCTTAATCTAACCAAGACGAAAATTTTTAATAGACTCCGAACTTATTTTAGCAAACTCTTTCCCAGGCATCATAATATGCGCGGAACTTATACTTTGCGTCAACGGTTAAAAAAACAAGTCAAAGTCACACAAAATCAAAGTAAAATTTTCGTCTACGTTCGACTGTATTCCAATTGATAACGAACTCAAAATGAATGCATCTGCCGTAATTGACAACATCAACAAACAGAATGTTTAACAATTTCAAACAACACAGTGACAATCAGAACAATGACGTACTAAATAAGAAACGGTTCTAAAATAATACGCAATCACATTGGCAATTGCAGTGTTATAAACAATAGGGATAAATAAGACCCACCAGGGGGAGGAAAGGCCCCTTGAGGACCAGCAGTTGGCATGGCAGCGAAACCATTTGGCATGGTGCCGTATGGCCTCAACGCCGGATTCGGAACCTGACCCGGTGGAATTTGATATGCCATCATCGGTTGCGGCACCGGAACTGCTCCTGTACCACCACTTGGCATACCAGGAGCAGGCGCCGCCACCGAGCCAACACCGGGAGGCTGAACCCCAGGGTTTGGATAGCTCGGGTTCAGCATGCCAGTGTTCGGCATGGGCGAGAACTGATGAGCTGGGAGAGGCACCGGGCGGAAAGACGGAGCCGTCGGAGGAACGGCCACCGTGCCGGATAAGGGTGGCGGGGCATATGATAGAGAAGGAGGTGGTTGTGGCGTTGACACTAACGATGAATGCAAGGTAGGGTTTATTCCGAGAGATATCGATGTTGGTGGTAACGATTGCGGTGGAGGATAAGAAGGAGCGGCAGATTCGGGTTGATTTGTCTGGGAATTGGGGTTTTCGGGGTCGGCAACTTGAGGATTTGAATCAAGGGTTGCAGGGGAAGAGGAAGAGTCCGCCATGGAAGTATAAAAAAGATCGCGAGGAAGTACGGAGCTTCCAGGCTTAGCTTGCACTTTTCTGCCGAACGAGCTCTTACACTAATCTTGTGCCCTAGAGACTGGAGAAGGAGGGGAAGAAGAAGAACCGGACCCCAACCCCTACAGAAACATTGAGAACAAGAAATCGCCTGTTTCTCTTTCAGCGGCTTAGTCTAGTAGGTGACTCCCTATTGGTCCACGTGGTGCAGTGCGTAACCTACATGGTTACTTTAGCAGATTTAGTCCAGTAATACAAAATCGGGCTCGGGCGTCAGTGAAGGCCCATTACAGGGAAATTGACATTTCTGTCCCTGAGTTCTTTTATTTAAAAATTTGTGCTTTGTTTTATTATTTTCCTTTTTTTACAAACGTTGACTTAAATTTTACCTTTCAAGTTTCGACTCATCCATCTTCACCTCTCTTTTTTAATCCCTATTTACAACCCCTCTCTCTAACTTCCCAAACCCTTCCTGTCACCATCATCATTGTCACAGCAAATAAGCTAATTTTAGCCTACTTTGAAATTGTCGAATAATAGTAGAGTCCGACTCATATGGTATGGGTTGGACCTCTCCCATATTTACTATAATTATTTAAGATTTTGTCACATCAACTTTAATTTGAAATATTAACCAAAGTTAATGTTAAAGGGTATTTGTTGAAATGTTTATGAAATGTCAAATAAAATATTAAAACTTTTTAAATGACAGGGTATTTTTTAAACAAATAACAAAAATGATGGATTTTTTTTTTCACTAAATTTAGTAGATTAGTCTATCAATAACTGAAGAGTTTAGTTTCGATATGCAAATAAAATATTTATTTAGCAATAGTTTATATGTCAAGTGACTAAGGTATAAAAAAGGTCTGTGAACTAAATAATTGAAGAGTTTAATTTCGATATGCAAATAAAATATTTATTTAGCAATAGTTTATATGTAAAGTGACTAAGGTATAAAAAAGGTCTGTGAACTAAATTGAAACAAAGACAGATCATAAGGCAAGAGTACAAAATAAAAAATAAAAACTATAGAAGTGTGACTAAACTAAAGACAAAGTATGAAATATCATTTAATTTAAGCACCTATTTCATAAACTATATTTAATACAATATATTTATTATCGTGCTATATTGACTCAAAAGATAGGTGAAATATCTTATTATGCGTATAATTCTTTTTTATTTCTTAGTACATGAGATGAGACTCTCGAAACAAATAAAATTACGAAAAACACAAAAAGGGGAAAAAAAAAAAAGAAAAAGGAAAGCGCCAAAAAGAAAAGGAAAAAAATCTCAGTAAATGCATGGAATGGGAAATGGAGGGGAAAGCCCGGGATGCCAAATGAACGCCAAAAAAACCTTTGTTCTGCGACTTCTGTCAGAGTGTTGTCAAGAACAAAGAAGAGGGTAAACGGAGAGAGAGACAGAGGAAGTAAAAAATAGCGTAAATTTCTGCTGCATCAGATGCATATTCATGGAGCAAGAGAAAACGACAAAGAGACCTCTGAATATTGACTGGGACAAACTCTTAGGCTGTGAAGACGAGGAGCCTCCGCCTGATGTAGTCATCGAGCCTCCCACCGCGGCTCCTCACCCCCAGAACCACCTTGACATGGACTCCGATCGGCAACATTTGGCTAGAGAAGAATACCAAAAGTTTAGCGATGTCGAGCTGGAAGATAAGATTCGCAGAATGAAGAGTTTCTACGAGACAAAGGCTTGTAAATTGCCTGACAAGGGGCAAAAGTACATTCGCACTCTGGAGCTGTGCGAGGAAGAGAGGGAATACAGAAAGCTCCGTCGAGTTGAAAAGGTTTTCCTGTTACAAATTGAGTCCCTTCCTTCGAATCGTGAACTCATGTTAATTACTCGATTTATTTTTTCCTTCTGAGAAAACTGAAAGAATGGGCAATTGGGTATACTGGGTTGTGCCGTTATCCGTATCAGTTGGGAGAATTTTTTCTTTTTGTTCCGTCACAGGCTCTAATGCTGATTATTTACTTAAATTCGAACTTAGTTTAGCCTTCGATCATCAATGTTTTCAATTTTTGTTTGGGGACAAAATCAAGATTTTTATTGAACATCCTTCGCCGTCGCATCAATTAAACTCCCCCTTTGGGAACCCGAGTGTTTGTTGTTGTAACTGGTCAGTACTCTCGTAGTTCGTAACCAAATGGATTATATCTTGGGATCACTTTTCGTTAACAAATGCTTGCTGCTCGATGAAGTTCTGGTTGACCCGCCTGTTCTGGAGGTTGATTTATTTAGTTATTTTTGATAAGGAACAAAATTTCACTACATTATGATCGAATTATATGACTAAAGTAGGGAAAGCCTCCCAAGTCCAGATGAGTTGAAGAGGAGAGTTATAACAAATCTTTGAGCAAAAACTCGACAAAAGAGGCCGCAGATATGAAAGCATCCTAACCCAATTTGGCACTCTATTCACTTTCTAAAAATTTAAAAAGCCTAGTTCCTCTCGGACCACGCATGACGTTGTAACATTTACTTTAAAGAACCCACAAAGAAAAATATCTGGATGCTCATATTACTGCTCAGGAAGATCAAATGATTATTCAAGAGTATGAAGATAACTTCATATGGGGATTTACTCTCCCAACTTGGTTCTAATTTAAGATTCTTCTGCTTTTATTATTTGTCAGGAAGCTACTGGATGCGAAAATCTCTCACAGCCAACAACCTCAAGTATGGTTGGTAATGTTCTAAATTTATCACTATAGTCCCTTTTCGATTTATTTTTATTGCTTTCCTATACTGACCTTAAAACTCCAAATCATATATTGAACAGTATTGCCACACTGTTGGTAAAATGGAAAAATTGATGGATCTTGTGCTTGCTTGAACTGTAATGCTGCATGTTTTCATTCATGTAATACTCAATATAATTTTTCTCCATTATGAATTAGATCACATTTGTATTGGTAGGCAGACATTTAAGCCTTTTTATTTGGAGAAGAAGAGTGAAGAAAAGAACCATCTATGTTCTCTTCACTACCATCAGTTGTCCCTTAGTCGTGTGCAATCACACAAGTCACAGGGGGCACAATTAGTAGAAAAGTTTGGACTTTTTTATGCTCTTAGTGAAAATAGTATAATTTAGGGCGATTGATCAGAGTAAATGTACAAATTATTAAATTTGAACTGTCATGCACAATTATGGCACCTCTGGAAATGGCATGTACCTGCAGTTGTTGAAAGGAGGATATAGATATTGTTGGAGATTGACTCAGAACTTCAAAATCATATTTAGACTAGTATTGGAGTTGCCAAGGAGCTCAATTTAGATTTTTTTTTTCCTGGTATCAAACATACCTTTTTTGTTTCTTTTCTTTGCATATTTGGAGGAATGATGTTTTCTTTTTGTTTTTTGGGTCATCATAGTTGATAAATTTGGGTCATCATAGTTGATAAATTAACTTTGGAGGTATATCTGATATGATCAAATTACTGGGAGGTAGATTGCATAAGTAAATATTAAATACTGATCTTTGGTATGAGTGACGAGAAGGAGAGAGACAATGTCTTACAACTTCTCCAATTGTTGAAGCATCAGGGTGATTTCTCATCAAAAGAAAAAATTCACACAATGGAAGAAGTTACAGTTAGATATACGATCAACTACAAAAAATTTTCAAAATTTGTCAACTAATCAGGCACAAGGGTTTAAATCTTTTTGTAGGTACGTCTTACGGAGCTAGGGAAAAGACTGCTTCATCTTCAGCTGATTCATTGTCCACATTCACTTCTTGTTTTTCCCGGAAGTTGGAAGAAAAAGTACTGCACTGTGCCATATAAATGTCTGTAACTTTTAATTTCCTTCAGCCCTCAACATAATTTCTTTTATTTATTTTAAACTATCTGAGCAGGCAGGGTGCAATAATGGTTCCTTCAGTCAAGAACTATCAGTTTTGGGACATTGTGATAATCGGAGACAGAGATATAATGGTAGATTATCACCAAAGCTAAAACAGAAGGGTCAAACATCATCAAGACAACAGCCATTCAAATCTGCCAATAATCTTTCTTTCGATGTTCATAAAAATGGCAAA
The DNA here is from genome assembly GCF_001995035.1 of Momordica charantia. Next base: position 103,115 of record NW_019104561.1, on the reverse strand, counting down.
AATTCTGATCAGTTTGATTTTGACGTCATTGAAAAGCTGCCTGGCTGTTTTGGGAAGTAAGTTCTACTTTAACCATCCTTCTTTGACTACTTTTTAAGTTTTCTCCCCCTTAAATCCCCCATGCGGTTCTGATGTGTGATGTAGATACTGGAAGCTATCTTGAGAGGGCAGTTTTTCATTTTTGTGCTAGTAATATAAGATTTTATTCAATACAAGAATTTACTATGGCATTAGATATGATTGTACTGAAGACTCGTTACATGCTTGGTTTGTTTCATTACTTTATCCTTGCAATCAGTTAAGATTAGCTAAAATGGTGTCTAATGTCTAGCATGTAAGTAATTTATATCAAGGATTTAGATGTCAGTATTGATGAATCTTCATGTCTTGAACTTACGGAGATGTCAATGGATATTTGTAGAGAAAACATTGGAAACAATGAACATTCACAAAAATGATCTGAATTAACTTAAAGGAGTTACAAAAAGACTCCGTCAATTGGAAGTCATGGAAGAGGGAGAGTAATTACCAAAATCTTTCGAGCAAGGACTCCAAGAAAGGGCTACTAGATCAATATCCAAATCCCATTATTAAGTCTTTTCACACCCTGAAAAATCCTTCTGTTTCTCCAATTAACTATCCTGAAAAACAACCCTTTTGGCAATGAGCTGAGCCATGGCATTTTGGCCTTCCACTTAAAAGGGAAACCTGAAAAAGAAAATGAATAAAATTAAATAAACATCCAGTTGAGCTAAAAATTATAAATGATTAGCTTATCCAACTGAGGTTCTAAAAAATTGTGGGACCTCAAAGTTGACCTAAAAAATCGAATAACCTTTTATAACTTCTCTCAGTTAACTTTTCAGATTGATGTAGCCCGTCCACAGTTCATGTGCTAAGATTATTTTGGCCCTTCTTTGCAGGAAGGATGCTTCTCAAGTTCAGCATTCAGATAATCTGAGACTTAGAGAGGTACGTTTTGAGTGTTAGACTTTGTTGGGTTTATGTTTTTCATTCTCGTGGCTTTGATGTGTAAGGCAAGATATAATACCCATTTGTTATAATAATCTTACGATCTCAACATGATAGTTCAGTATAGAGCTCTGTGGGGAGTTTTATCTCACTCTTTTGTGGCAGCATTTGATTCATGTTTGTTTTTAATCGCTCTTTATGAAGGTCTTATTTTCCATGTAAAAACAGAAAACCATGTCAAGCAGGCATTTATGCTGCCCTTACGTAGGATAGCTGTGTTCTATTCTTTATGGTACTTTCTTCATCTAATTGATGAGATTTCTTTGGATAGGGGCAGACCATTGTAGTTGTAGACGAGGAGGAAGCTCTGGCAATAAAAATATCAGAGCGTGATGACAAATGGTAAACTTAATATGCTTGTTTCTTTAGTCCATTGACATGCATCATAGGTTGGACAACTTTTTGATACAAGCTACAATTTACATTTATGTGAACTTTTCAGCATGAAGGAGACCAAGATCTACTATCCATCAAGGTGCACAACACTTTTCTTTATTATCAATACCTAAGCATATTCTCTTTAAATTTGTGATTCTATGAAAGTGGTACTTTTATTATATATTCTACTAACTGTCGGCAGGCACGATCCAGAATCAGTTGAAATTTGTTTTGAGGACATAAAGTGTCTTGATCCAGAGGGTTATTTGACATCAACGATCATGAACTTTTATATTCGGTTAGTAGAGCACCTTTTGGACCTATGGAAGTGATTAGATGTAGAACTTGATGTGTGACTCATTGTACTGCAAGTTTTTTTTGTTCTCTTCTCTATGAACTTCAATATGGCATGATACATTGTTACCACAAAAAACTCACGGGGTTTAGTTTTCTTTTCTTCTTGTTTGAAAGAAGTTTTTGGTGCTCTGGATGGAACTTGATCTGTTCTCTATGTTTAGAGGTTTTTCTTTTTCTTTTCCTTGAGGCGTGTCTTGGCTTTGTTTCTTTTTCTTGTTTGCTATCATCTTGTTGTTTTATTTTGAGTTTTCTAGTTCGGAAAGCACCTTTCCAGCTTAGAATGCATGTCAATGCTGATTTAAAAAAACACTTTTTGAGGGGAATCCAGATGGAGTTAAATGTAGGATTTCATTGTATCGTCTGATTTTTTATTTTTTATTTTTTTTGGATAAGAAACAAAATATCTGTATTCAAATAAAAAAGGCCCCTAAACGGGATACAGTCAGAAGGCGGAGGGTAGAGCTAACCCTCCTCAAAGCGATATACAATCACCACTTTTCAATCTTGTGTAAGCAAGAGAAGATTGTAGTTACAAAAAACTTTTTTGTGGAGTAAAGTCCACCATGAAGCTAGATGCTTAATATTCACACAAAAAGAATCTCACAAAATCATATCTTCAAAAAGCCGACTATTTTGTTCCTTCCATATCAACCATAAAAGCGCCCGGGCCGCACAATTTCGTTCCTTCACTTTTTATTGCTATCATTTATTTTTCTCCCTTCACTTTTTCTTCTTCTTTTTTAGCAGAAATTTTAGGTATTGATGCAGTTTTAAGTTCCATGTGCAACTTTCCTCCCTATGTAGGTATTTACAGCAGCGAGCATGTTCAACAAATAGGGTGATATGCAATTCTCACTTTTTCAATACTTATTTTTATGAAAAGCTTAAGGAGGCTGTATCAAACAAGGTAGTCCTATACACTTTTTTCAAGGCTGTTTGAGTACTTTACTTCCCCCTTCTGAGTGATTGATTCATTTTTTTCTTGAGAGAAGTATATAGTACTATGGTGCAAAAGTTTCTGTTAACCTAAGCCCAAGGTGAGGCTAGACCCTGCATAGATGCATAATTTAGAGATCAAAATAAGATATCCTTAAAAGATATTCTAGAGAATAAATATAGAAAATTATGACATGTTTTACATATGAAAAGTCATCTATAAGAGAGAGAGGCAAAGAAGAAGAAATTCGTAGATCTTTTTTCCGCACTAACCAGAAAAAAAAAAAATCAAATAAAGAGTTACGAGTAAGAAAGGAGTTCAAAATCACTCTTGCATTCAGGAAATGTAGGGCAAAACGTTAGTGTGTAGAAGGAAAAATGGCACTTAAAGAATTTGAAACTGTAAACCTTATTGTGGTGCACTAAAGAAGGCACACACCCAAGCTAGACTGCCTCGTCAGGCATGAGGCAAGATTTCCAAGGTGTATCTGGCTGACACACCTAGGTGTATACTTTTAGAATCAATGTCCTATAATTTTTGGTTTCATAAACTTTACTTACTGGATATGGAAATGCAGAACTGCATTACTAGGTTACTACCAGATTAAGAAGTGTGCACATAAGCATGTGATGAAACATGATATCGGCACCTACATAACATGTAACAGGCTTGACGATTTTGATCTCGGTTGAAGGGTTTAAAAGCTTCTGAGTTGAGGGATGGACTTCTAATTTCTAGTGGGGGTGTGGTGATGTGGGTTTAACATGTGTTGCATGAAGTTTTTGAAATATCTGAGTTCAATAGTTTTTGTTCCCTTTATAATTATGCCCTTTTTACAATAAATTCTTATTGGGGAGTATTTTACGTTAGCTTCTTTAAAAGAGTTTGATACCTTGTAGGTAACCATTCACTCTATCAATTAAATATGTGTTTTGATGTACTATATTGTTAGTTTATTTAGGGTCTATTTGTATTTTTGCTTAAGTATTTTTATTTACTTAAGTATTGTTTATTTATTAAGATTAGAGTTAGTTACTGTTGGTTAATTAGAAAAAACCATTGTAATCGAAGCCCATAACCCATAAGCCAAGCAAATCTATAGAGGCCATGGCTTCCCCTCTGTAAAATTAATTTTAGAATTAATAAAACTAAAGCTTCACCAAGATTGGTATCATAGCCTTTGGGAAAAAAAGTACTTTATATTGTAATAGGTTTGTAGCACAAATAGATATAAACAGCCTTGCCTTTTTTATTTCCCCCGAGGATATGACATGAGGTTACTTGTGGCACTGACAGTTTCTTCATTTTCTTCTTTAAATGTGCGTATGTATAGTCTCGTATAATATCTATAGTTTTGCTGTAATACAGTATTCTTTCCCGCAAGTTATTCTTGACTTTGATTTCTTGACATGTTAAGGGGAAGGACAAAGAAATTTTTTTTGTCAAGTTCAGAAGGTGGTGGAAGGGCGTTAATATATTTCAGAAAGCTTATGTACTGATTCCAATCCACGAGGAGTAAGTTCCTATGGTCAACTCTTTAATATCTAAGCGTGCAATTACTTGTCTCTTTGAGTTAATGGCACTAATGTGCATGCTATTAATTATTTTGCAGTTCGTTTAGCATGACAATTTCCATGTGAATGTGTAGAATCTCATTGTATTGATTTTTGCGTGTTCTCTTTATTTCCTGTAGTTCTCACATTGTCTATAGCTTTTCGATTACTCCTGTTTCCAACCACGTTGGGCTGGCCCATGACCAAAAGGCAAGCTTTAAACTTAGATGCTTCGAGTTCATGGGTTCATGCCATGGTCTATCATTATCTAGGATATCAAATATTCTCCGCATTTTTGTGTTGGTCTGGGTATGGTTTTAAAAGAGAATTTTGATTTTATCTTTTTGGTTTCTGATGTGTTCAGTCTTCACTGGAGCTTGGTGATTATATGTTTTCCACATAAGGAAGATGAAGCGGGACCCATTATACTTCATTTGGATTCACTGGGACTACACTCTAGCAGATCAATTTTTGATAACATTAAAAAGTACGGAAGCCCTTTTATGACACCAATGAAAATGCCTTATACCATTTCTGGAAATATTTTGATCAACTACTTTGGTGGAATTACTATTATTGTCCATTCTGTTTTCTGGAATTTCTTTTAGATATACTATTAAGATGTTCTTCAGAAAGTGACCAAGATCTGGGTGCATAAAATGTTATCTGTAGTTATATAAAAGAGGAATGGTGCTACTTGGATCGAGAAGTTAGTGACTCAGATCTTCCAATGCCGTTTAGGATATGGAAAAACATCTCTCGAAGAATTGAAGATAAAATAATCGAGGTATAGTCTTCTTACTTTTATTAGTTGTGTTTTCTCTGTGTATTATGTAAACCTATAGATGGTGGTAACTTTTCATTCTTTGAGGAACAGAAAAAGTAAAAAGTTCAAAGGGGTTGTTTAATTTGTGATTTAAAAAATAGTGATAGAAGAAAATAGATCTATATAAAGTTTCTGGACATTGAGAAGCATAATGTTAGGATCCCAAATACAAGAACCTAACAAGATAACTATATTGCAATATCATAAGAGAAATTATAATATCGATAGCGTTTCGGGAACTCTCTCAAGTTTTTCACCAAAATACTATTCCAAAAGATACCCACTCTTCTCCCTACTACCCTCTATTTATATCCAACCCACCCCTAAGTCCTAACTAATTACCATAATACTCCCACTAATAATATTCCCAAACTATCCCTATTAGGACTCCCACACATAACATAATGGCTTTCAGGCTTTCAGCAGTCCAAACTATTCTGTTTACAGCACAAAATAGTTTTGCTACACTTGGGAATTATAAACAAGGAAACCCTGCCACATGACATTAGATGTAAAAGTCGATAACTCATTGACAGGCCTAATATTAAGAATGTATATTCTAGAAAAGGGGTGCTGATAAGGCATAGAAGTGAGGCAGAAAATCGTTAGGGAGGGAGGACCACTGTACGGGTAGTAAAAGGTTCGGGAGCTCTCTAATTCTCCCTTGGTTCCTTGTAATTTCTTCTCATTATAAATAATAGAAAGGGTATTTCTATCGCTCATCAACTTTACTTCATAAAATTTACAATGTTAATCTTTTGTGCTGTGGATTTGAGATTTTGCCTTTCCCATTAATGAATGGCCATCACCAGGTTCCACAGCAAAAGAACGACTATGACTGTGGTCTCTTTGTTCTGTACTTCATAGAGCGCTTCATTGAAGAGGCTCCTGATAGACTAAAAAGGAAGGACTTGGATATGGTACTTTTATGCTGTTGAATTGATTTTATAACACTAACCATGTTCCTGGAATGCCGATGACATGATGTGGTTGCTTTGCTCTTGAAATCTCAGTTTGGCAAGCGGTGGTTCAAACCGCAGGAAGCATCCGGCTTGAGGACAAGAATAAGAAGTCTACTCAAAATGGAGTTCCAAATTGTAAAAAGGCAGTGCCTCTCAGGTTCTGTGGAGAAGATCTCATCCTCAGATCAGCCTCCAAAGCAGTAAACTGGCAGTATAAAGTTTTAAATGGAAAATGGGCACGACGTTGCAAGGCATGCTGTGGTAATGTATCGTCAATCTCACTGTTCTCGTCCTAGCAACCAATGCATCCTTATCTTAGGTATGATCCTTTTCAAGAAATCAGAGATGTACAGCCTACAGAGAGTGGCTTTGTAATAAGTTGAAATGATGTTGTGGGTTTCTGGGGTCACATGACAATTCACAACAGACAACACTAACAAATGAAATTAGAGGAGCTAGAAAAGCAAAAGGCCGCCCATCACTTGGCTCCATTTCCAAGGAAACGAGGAACATACCCAACACTTGGCTTAGGCTATTGCTTGGAGTTGGAGTGGAGTAAGTTGTCCATAGGATAGCTGTCTATTAACATTTTTTAACTGAGTAAAAAGTGCTGTTGGTTTAAAAGGAGCTTCCTACATTAGAATTTTATACCTTGTTCTCTATCCACTGTAGATGTTTTGAGCATCAGTTAATGAGCATTTAACTATTTTCCTCCCTATTGATTTTGATGGGATGGCGACTGATTATTTTCCAAACACTTTTTAGACAAACTTTGTGGTCTTAGAAGTTAGAAGATGAGAGCTTCAGACACATGTACTGTACAGCAGCGTTATTTGAAAATGTGTTGCAGCCAGGTACAGATAAATTGTGAGTGGAATGGGTGGGTAATGTATTTATATTCCCTTATTCTTGTAAATTTTGGAATGAGATCTATTTTTTGATCTTCAATATTTCTAACAACCACGTTCTAGATATCATTTAACTCTGAGATTTCTGTCTATGATGAAACTCTCTTTCAATATTTTTTTGATATATTTTGTTTGTCATAGTTCCTCTGATAGATGTTTCTTTTACAGAATGTATATATATATATTTTGTTTAGAATTAATTTAAATTGGTTAGACTACCTTACAAATTTGGTACTTATAGTTTGAGATTGATTTCAATTTGGTCTTCTACGATTTTAAAAGTTTAAGCATCTATCTCCGATTAGTCTGTCTGAATTCTGAGTCCTAACWCCACGGATAATAATGTATAAAGTTATCATAATCATTCTGTTGTAATCAACTAATAACATTTTTTTTACAGGACTAATAACAAATAATTGATAATAGTATTTTAATTTAACAAACTTAATTATCTATTCACTTAATTAATTAATCAATACATTCAAATCTATATAATTAATCCATTTTAATAAGTATTCAATTTCCAATAATTATGGTTAATAGTGAATTCTTGAATTAAAATCAATTAATTTATATTAATAGCTCGAAATTAACATTTATTAGTTCATTCATTAACATTTTACCATTACATAAAATGGTTAAATGCAGTCCAACACAACAACCATTCCTGTTAAAATCTTTTAATATTTCCACCAAAAATCGACCATAGTCATCAATTATCTATAACAATATTATTCTCAAATATATTATTTCCATCCACTGACATCCAATCAAATCAAATCTCAAATATAATTTTGCCCTTATAGCGCCTGTAATTATACAAGTGAATCGTTCATTCCTAAATGAAAACAAGTGAGAAAGATGAAGTACACCATAAAGTAGAAAGAAGTAATTTTGTACTAATTCAGTATACAAAAAATGTAAAAGAGCTAACAGTACAATGAGCTTGGGTGACTAAACTAAGATGATCTAACACAAAATTCAAGTTAAGATACATTCATTTTTTGAAAGGCAGATTTTTCACCGAGAGATTTCCTTGTTCTTGAGGCCAAACGTCCCAGGCAAGTGGTTTCCACAGTCGGGTCAATCTTAGCAAGCGCTGACATATCAAAGCTCGAAACTAGTCCCTGCACTCCACAAAAATAAATATTAATCTTCTATAGTACGATCCTTGGGGAAAAATTTAGCAAGAGCAGAAATGTTGGCCAACAGATATCGTTACACGGCCATTCCTGATCAATGGACTTTGACCCTATGTCGCATTCAATCATGTGTCAAATGGTAAAGATACATACAATCTGATACATTACAAGAAGGTGAAGAATAGAAATAGCCATGGCTACTTAAATTGACAGATAGAACCATCCAGAATGATCCATACTTACCTACAGCTACAGTACAGTCGAAAATGTGAAATGGTAGATCAAACTTTAATATCGAGGAATCTAAATTTATCAGCATGAACAAAATCCAAGAACCACATAGAGTCGAAAGACAGAAGGAACATTACAAAGTGCCAAGAAAACAATTGCGATAGCCGGCAAAACCATAAGGTTTTTATATCTGAGATATAGTCATTACCACATAGGCAAAACTATCATTAGGTTCTCACCTATTCAATTGAGAAAAGGCATTAAGGTATTCTAGCACAATATGGGATCTACAATAATTGTGGAGCAATGGATTCACTAAATTAAAGCAGCATGCCATCAGCACACTGAGCTTAATTCGTATTCAAGTCCTATGACATCTAAAGGTAGTTCTTAAAAACAACAGAAAATGACCTGAAATCTATAAGCCAACTACTCAGTGCCAGTCTATTGAACAAAATTTAACAAGCACGAGGATAACAGAAATTGCATTCAAATACTAAAGAGTTAAGTCAATCGGAAGATCTCATACAAAGAGTTATAAAGATCACCATAAGTCGGCAGAAAACCCAAATTTAACATATATTTGACCCTCATACTGCAGGACTTTTTTAAAAAATGTCATATTGAAGGCCAAGGGTAAAAGAAACAGCCTCCATTAAAAGTTCATAGGTAAAGGGATTTACTTACCAATACTTTATCAGGCCATCCCAGCCACACGTTGCTACTTTACTTTGCTCCAATGGATGCCACTCACACCCAATGCATACCCCTTCATGACACTTGAGAGTTCTGAATACCTTGCAAGTTTTCCAGTCCCAAAACCAGCATTTACCCTCACCATCACCCGACATAACAAAACGTCCATCTGGTGAAAAATTGACCTGGCAAGCATATCCAGCCACAATGTGCCCGGCAAACCTCTTCTTCTTATTTAGCTGAAATCTCTCCCTAGTGCTATAAATAAGAATTTGATTGTCTAAACTTTGTGCTGCGAGCCAATTTGTATTGGGGTGAACGGAAATGGAAGGCATGGAATGCATGTGGGGCTCACTAATATACTTAATAACAACTGGGATCCCAAATTCCCAAACACGGAGGGACTTGTCATCACTTGATGTGACAAACCTTCTATTATTGTCTACAAATGTAATGGTATTCACTGCTCCCAAATGTTGATCGTACTCTTGAGTAATCTGGCCCGTGTTCATATCCCACTGAACAATCTTCTTATCACTCATCCCTGCCAACAATATGTTCTGCTTATCATCATCAGGATTAAGCTTAACGACATAAGGAATTTTCCCGGTGGAGAAGGTTGATATCACTTGCCCTGTTTCTGTATCCCAATACTTAATCTTTTTATCATATCCCGCAGTCAAAAACTTAGACCCATCATTACAAAATGAAATATCCCGAACTGCCTGCGAGTGACCCATGTAGGTTCTCATACATTTTCCAGAATTGAACACATCCCATATCTTCACCTTGGTATCCATACCAGCTGAAAGAATCAAATGACCATGTTTGGGGAAGAACCTAATAGCAGATACACCCTTTGTGTGCCCACTCCAAGTATGCACCAATCTTTTGGGTATATAACAATGATCATTTGTGGCCTTGGCGTCCTTCGGGGGTGCAATCCAAGACCTGCCCTGATAATCCCTCTCCTCTTTACCGTGAAAAGTACTCTTATCCGCTGTAACTTCTGCCTTCTCACCACCTTTCTCTTCACCTTTCTTCTTTGCATACTCTTCCGCATACTTCTTCTGCTCCTCAGTGAGCTCAGTTTGCAGACCTTCCTTCTTCCCAGACCATGGACTCTTTCTATTCTTCATCAACCACACATCACTAGCTGGATTTTCAACTTCATCCGGGTTCAAATCCATTTCCACATCCTCATTCTCACTCATTTCCTTCTTCTTCTCGATCTTCCTCTTCTTCTGCTCGTGCTGAGGGATGTTATACACGGAGATGGCATCATTCTTCTGCAAAGCCTCCATGTCGCCAATGTAATTGTTTCCAGCAGAAGCTGAGGGGTCAGCAGCATATCCATATTTGTGGAAAGTGTTGTACTGCTCATCGAAGACAAATGGTTCAATGGACGCATCCTCAACGAACCCTAGCTTGTGGTTTCGCATGCCCTGCGCAATGCCATCCTTGGCATAGGGATGAGATGGACCCTGAATGGGCGCCCAGAGCTGGTCGTAGGTGGGGTTGAAGGCAACAATATGTTGAGTTGGGTCTATTGGCTTCGAGAGGGTCCGGTTGGCGTTGGCCACCGTGAGGGCTAACATTGTATCGTCAACCTTGGGTGCCGAGGTTTTGGAGGGAAGTAGCCGGGGCGGAGAGGCTTCTGGCGAAGATGTAACCTGTTTAGGGCTTCCGTCATGGTTCTCGTCTTTTTGATCTGTGTATGACTGGAGAAGATCCATAAGTGCAATGTCCTAAACCTAGAGAAAACAGAGAGATACACAGAAACCCCCGGATTTATACTCTGCACAATTACCTGAACTGAATCCACAAAAATGGAGTACCCTTCCTCTAAACCCTAATAAAGTTCAAATATTCCATCCAACCAAAGCAGACCCGTTTACAAACAGATGAAACAAAAAAATTGGATCAAGAGAAGAGACAATGACTAAACTCGAAGATATTCAATCACCTCATGCTAGGGTTTTAGTGTTGCAAGATGAGATTAAATCAAGCCAGCGGATTGAAATCAAATAACTGCGGGTTGGGCATATCAATTTAAAAGCGGAGGCGATTTAATTGCAGATTATAAAAAAAGATCTCTCTTTTACAGAAGGTGACGAAGTCTGCGGGACACCCTGATCCAGCCATCACAAAATTTATAATTTTATAGCACATGTTTTTTCTTGTATAACTAATTTTCTCCAAAATATTTTGTCAATTTGAATTCAACTTCCCAGCATAATTTTAATTTAAAAAAAAAATCATCCTCTCAAAGAAAAAAAAATGAATTGAAATGACAACGCATGATTATGACCATGAAAAAAAAACAAATTATTTTTAGTACAAAAAAGTCAATAAGAGATGATTTTAGTAAAAAAAAAATTTAAATGATAGGAGGGGCAGAAATTAGGGTTTTTTTAATATTGTTTTTAATTAAACTTATTTTTAAAATAATGTTGATTTATTAGAAAAATGAAAAAAAAATGCAACTTTGAAAACTTATTAAAAAAATATTGCTGTTTTAAAAAATATTACTGTTTTACCCCTTTTTTAAAACAGCAATACATTTTGAATAAGTTTCTAAAGTTGCATTTTTATTTCATTTTTCTAATAAATCAACATTATTTTAAAAATAAGATTAATTAAAAACAATATTAAAAAAAATCCCGGAAATTAGCGGTGGACCAAACTGGGTGACAGGCCTGCTTCAAGTCTGTGGGCTTGTCCTTTACTTGACAAGCCCACATGATAGAGGCCCACGGCCCACTAATCATGTGGGCTTTGAAACGTAGGCCCTGCATGTGCCGTACTGCCTTTCCACTACTTGAGGAAGCAAGCTCAAACATGATTTGGCGAGAATCTAGAGGTGGAATAGGAAGGAACTCGTGGTACTGACCGCAGGGTATAATTGCCCCTTCGTACGGATTCTTGCAACGAGATAAGAGCTGTGGTGGGAGCGTCTGGAAACTGTGAAGTGGGAAAAATGGAAGCGATTCTCGCATCCACACCTTCGCAATTCAAATCTCTCTCTTCCAAATTGTGGCCCTCATTTTCCCTCGCTTTCCGGGAAACCAAACGGAAGACGATCAGTTACGGCACCGCGACGGCGGCTTCGCCGGTTTCTCGCATTCCAGCTTTGAGCGTATCTGCCAGTTCGCAATCGACGCCGGCTTCCGCTGTAGCATCCGAAGTCATATCGGTGCCATCGGAAATGAAGGCGTGGGTTTACGGTGAGTATGGAGGCGTCGATGTGTTGAAATTTGATAGCAGCGTCTCGGTGCCTGAAGTGAAAGAGGACCAGGTTCTGATCAAGGTCGTTGCGGCTGCGCTTAACCCTGTCGATGCTAAGCGGATGCTGGGGAAGTTCAAGGCCACTGATTCTCCTCTTCCGGTAACCCTCTTTTTTCCCGCTCTTTTATGTGTGTATCTTTGTTTGCTGCGAAAATATTGGAATCCAGTTGCCGGTAATGTCTAGCCCTGTTGACACTGTTCATCAAGGAATTCCTCTAGTAAAACCATTTTGTTTTCATAAAATGATTTAAATAATTTTTGGTCTCGTGATTTCACCTGTTTCCACAACCATTGACGAAAATAGACTGTTACGCTATAATGAAGAAGAATTGATATAGAGACAAAAATAGATAAAAACTGTTGAAACTTCAAAAATTAAATTGATTTATCAACAAAAAATTTCCACATTTTAAATACTTTTAAGATTTTAAGATGCCAGTAAAATGTTATAAAATGATTTTAGAAATTTATTCTTTTTAGTTTTAAATTGTTAGTTAGAATTACAAAAAGATCTTTAGAAGTAAGTCATGAAAGGAAGAAAATGGTTAATAAACGAGTTTTAACTTTTATTTCTAAAAAAATCTTTATAATATGGGTCTTCAATCATTTTTATGTCCCTTGATATTTATAGAAGAAATTTGCAGATAATGACAAACCACACGCTAAACTGTACACATTTATGTTTATAAAATGGATTTAAATAATAATAGAGGTGTTTAGGAACTATTTCCAATCTATAAGTGTAAATTGGATACTAAATAATTTTTAGCAATTTGGCAATGCAATTTTGAATCAAAGTGTATGGGATTATGTGCAGACAGTTCCAGGATATGATGTAGCAGGAGTGGTGGTAAAGGTGGGCAGTCAGGTAAGGGAGCTAAAAGAAGGGGACGAAGTTTATGGCAACATTAATGAAAAAGCTCTTGAAGGGCCCAAACAGTTCGGTTCTCTTGCAGAGTACACAGCCGTGGAGGAGAAATTATTAGCCTTAAAACCCAAGAATATCGATTTCGTTCAGGCCGCTGGATTGCCTCTGGCCATTGAAACAGCCTATGAAGGTCTCGTAAGAACCAACTTTTCAGCTGGCAAATCGATTCTCGTTCTCAATGGTGCCGGTGGAGTTGGAAGCCTAGTCATTCAGGTCATTTCTCTCGCTTTTGAATGAATGGTAAATTGTCTCTGCAACTTATCTCTGCCTTTTTGCTTATTGGAATGGAACGCTCTGGGATTTGGTTTTGCTGCAGATAGCGAAACATGTGTTTGGGGCTTCAAAAATTGCAGCCACTGCAAGCACTGGAAAGTTAGAGTTTTTGAAGAGTTTGGGTGTGGATTTAGCCATTGACTACACCAAGGAGAACATTGAAGATTTGCCCGAAAAATTCGACGTAGTCTACGATGCAATTGGTGAGATTTTATCACACTGCTGATCTTGGGATTTAGCTACTAATATGAGATTCTGAGTCTGTGTTTCCCAAATGACAGGGCAGTGTGATAAGGCAGTGAAGGTAGTGAAAGAAGGTGGCAACGTGGTGGCATTAACCGGTGCGTTGACGCCTCCTGGTTTCAGATTTGTGGTCACTTCAGATGGAGCAGTTCTAAAGAAACTGAACCCATACCTAGAAAGCGGGAAGGTGAAGCCGATCGTGGACCCGAAAGGACCTTTTCCATTCTCTCAGGTCGTGGAGGCCTTCTCTTATGTTGAAACCAGCCGAGCCACTGGAAAAATAGTCATACATCCAATCCCATGAGGGAATCTGTGAGAAACCTTTCCATCTACTACTCTGCAATGGCTCTGTAACTATTGAAAATTGAAGTATCTCATTGTACTCACTTTTTTGTATGGTTAAATGAGTATAGAATAAAATTCAGCGAGCTTGATCAGCTACTTCCAAAAGAGAATGAAGAAAAACATTTCATTGAAGTTATTGTTTATAATGTTACAAGAGTGATGGGGATCGGATTACAGGGAACATTTTCAAAACAAGGAAACAAAATGAAAGGGAACACAAACTCTTATTGTAGGGGAAGGTACAAGTTCATTAGCCTCATATAATAAATATATCACAGAAGCAGCAGACGGGACAACGTTGAAGAAAGGAAGAAACTCGAAAACAATCGGTCGGCCGGGTTTGGTTATCGTGGTCGCAGACGTATGGTATGGTATTTTTAGACAGCTAGAGAAGGTGTAATTTTGAAGTCAAGATTCCATAGCTCGAAAGCTCCGGAGACAAAGTTGTAATGTGCACCCCTTATGAAGAGTTTTTTGTTGACGACGCATTCTCTTACAAATGGATATGACAGCAAGTTTCCAAGGGAAACATTCACAGCCTCCTGCATTGTATAAATGATTGGTATTACAATCAAACAAACAGAGAGAAAACAAACTTCTTGAATTTGCATGGTTTATTTTTTATACATAAATTCATTGGGATGGCCATTTTATTTTACCTTCTCGCAGTTTGTGCACTTGTCCTCGAAACTCAATTCGGTGCCCTCTGATTGGATCTTGGTTTTGGCAGGTGCGCATATTTTCACCCAGTTCTCTATGAAATCACTGAAAATGGAAGGAATAGTACCGTTACTTTTGTTGAACTTCTCAAAAGTAAATCCCAAGACACATGATTCCTTCTTTGTTCTCCCATGGTAATTTTAGAACAACACTATTTAATACTATACATGGCTTAGTAAAAGCTTCCAGTATATATGAATATATAAATACAACATGTGTGGAATCGGGATTCAATTTCCATGATCTTTTGATCGAAGACACATGTTTTAATCGGTTAAACTATATTAACGTTGACAATGTGGTATATTTTTATTGGTCTGTTTCTATTACATTTAATAGTCCTACTAAAATTTAAAAGGGCGGTCGAAGAATAAATTACGGAAAAAACTTCCCTCCTGAGGAAACTTCTCCTGAATTCTTATGTGGTCTCATAGCATATAGAATGAGATATAAATTATACAAGATTAAAAAATACATTTGTTTATATGTTACTGGACCACGCATGAATTCAAAAAGAACTTCCTTTTGAATCTTCAGGAGGGAAGTTTTGTCCATAAGCTACGTTATTCATCAATTAATAATCCATGTGATATGATATGAGTCACGTAAAACGGGTTTTAGTGAAAGAAGTGTAAACTCCTCTCTATCAAGGTTTTGAGAATCTAGAGAGATAGAAGTGGGTTCAAAATAGTAATTCCCACAAAACGGAAAGAAAAGAAAGAAAGAAAAAAAAAGTGATGAAGTGTAAAGACAAAAAAAAAGGATAGGAAATGAAGTGTACTTATCATTGAGCACTGAATTGTAAAGAGAACAGTTCCAAATTTGCAAGTTATGTCCCTCCACCCTTTCTGACAACTTTATATACATATATATATACACAGTACAGGTTCCTCCAAGAATATGGTACCACCAGAGTGGAAAGCTTAAAGGGCTTTTATTTCTTTTGTTTTGTTTTTGTTGGGGCCAGGAAGCAAGAAGGGCAGGTTGGTAAACCAACATATCATATCATAGTTTATGACTCCTCAATCACATGGCCACAAAAAACTCACCTCCAAAATCCCACCAAACTTTTATATATTACAACAAGTGGTGGGGTAAAAAAATTAATTAAACCAAGACCAACTCTTAGTTAACAAAATTAATTAATTTAAGTTTAACCAACCAGATGCAGATAATAAATTATTAAACCCCAAACAAAAAGGAACTTGCCTGGAAATGGTTCCATCATCTGGGATGGACATGAGGCCTTTGATGCCACCACAGCAGCTATGTCCGATTACCACAATATTCTCCACCTAAAATATTAATTAAATTTTTTGTTAATTTTTATTATCCTATATCCATATATATATATATATATATATATATATATATATATATATATATATATATTTAAAATATAAAATTACCCACTTTTAGGTGTAGTATTGCATATTCAACTGCCGCCCCCACTCCTGAGTATTTGGTCTACAAACAGCCAAATTAAAAATTAGAAAAACAAAATTGGTAATTAACAATATTTAATTGGATAAGAATAATAAAAAAAATATATGACAGCGACAGATTAGGCAACCTTGTCATATGGTGGGACCATGTTGGCGATGTTGCGGACCACGAAGGCCTCCCCCGGTTGAAAATTCAGGATGTGCGAAGGGCAAACTCGGGAATCCGAACACGCAAATACCAGAAACTGCCATTCACATTACACGTGGACGTCTCTTAGTGGTTGTTTTATCTTTTTATTATTCCATTACCTTCTTTGATTCAACAGCTTATCCAACCCAATAAATGCATTTTTGCAGTGGTGCCCTTATCATGGCCCTCCAAGAAAATACAAATTACATGCTCCCACGCTTTTTTTTTTTTTATCTATTTTTCTCTCAAATTGTGAAAATACTAAATATATTTACCTTCGGGCTCTGGCCTTTCGCAAGTTGACCAAACAAATCAGGATTCGTCCTGGGGAAGCAAAAATAAAAATAACTCTCTTTATCATTGATAATTATTATTACTGTACCGGATTAAATTTTAATTGATTATGATTTGAAATGAATTAGGAGTGATGGCATAAGGACAGGCAGATTCATTAGGAATCGAGCATACGGCATATTCGAACAAAGAAAGAAGGAAGAAGAAGAAGAAAAAAGGACGTAATCGTACTCGAATTTCGATTTCTTGAAGTGTGTGAACCCGGTTTTGATCCTATCCACTGGGTCGAAGCTATCTGAACCGGCGGTGGTCGCCGACAACTCGGCGGTTATCTGCCGGATCTTCGCGGCGGCGGCGTCCTGAAGGTCAGCTTTCTCGCTGCATGACGCCAGACAAAACGGAAACCGTTACGAAACCCTCTTTTGCAATCAATTCGGGTGTCAGAGGGGGAATCGGGTCGGTCGTACGTGGTGGGCGCCGCCCGAACCGCGTCGATTTGCGGTGGCTTTATTTAAAAAAAAAAAAGAGAGGGATGATCTCCATGATCGTGTACCTGAGAAGCTTCTTGAGTCCGGCAATGGCTTCCTCGTACGACTCTTGCGCCATGTCTTCCTGATTATTCCAAATCAGTCCCCAAATTATAATTTCAAATACCCAAAACCCAAATTAAAAAAACAAAACACAAAACACAGACAAAGAAGAGAGATGGGTGGAGCAAATCAAATCAAATGATTATTTCTACATTCAAACAACACTCAAAACAGAGATCAACAATTTAGCGAATCCTAATAATAGAACCATGCAACAGATGGCAAAATTTCGACCGAGCTCCTGGAGGATCGGAAGAACGTAACCCAGAATATATATAAATTAAAAAACAAAAAAAAAATGGATGAAGAAATTAGAGAATCAAAATCAGACCTCTGCGTCTCAGTTCTCAGGTTAATGTTGTTGGAAAGAAGAATTGATGAGCAAGCTTATAAACCATACACCATACTGGGCAAGAGCAGTCCAATATATATAATAGAACCAACCAAATATATTAATGAATAAAATTTAATTAATTTTCCCACTTGGCATTTTCTTAATTAGAGCGTGAAATTTCTTTTTCTTTTCTTTTTTTTTTTCCTTCCACGATTAGATAATGGGAAAATGACGTTGGAAAGACCCTTCACTTTTTATTTATTTTTTCTAGGTCTCCCGGTTGGCTTTCTCGCATAAAATTTAATTATACACTACGCGTCATATCCTTGATCCTAATATACTATTAATGGCATGTAATTATGCGTAATTAGTTGACAAAAATTAAATAATTTACAAAATGAAACAATGAAAAAGAAACTAATAAGAAATTGGAATTTCTAAAACTGTCCAAATTGCAAAAGGGAAATATGTGATTTTGATGGGTGTGTTTGTGTGTGATAAATTTAATGGTGGGAATGAAAATTAAAGGATGGCTGATTGGGTAGGTGAAGATCATCACAGCCGTGTATTTGGAGAAGGAATTTGGATGGACGGCTGTGATTAGAAAAAATGTGAGGTGGTGAGCACTGTTTGGATGCAAAATGATTGATGGAGGAAAAGTGGAAAGAAAGAAGAAAGTGGTGGAGAGGGGTCAACGTCCATGCCGGTGGCCTGGGTTGACGAGTCAACTAATATACCCGTTCAATGACCGCCACGTGGCCACACATTGTGAAATGTGATCATAAATTAAAATGTAATTTTTTTTTCTTTGGAAAAATTAGAACCATGTGAGAAAAGAAAACAGATGCAATTATTTTTATTAGTTAGTAAAAGGGAGGCATGGGTATTGTGAATTATTATTACCATTGGGGAATCTGGGGTCAAAACCAACTTCTTTGATTTTATATGAGAATTCCTAAATTTGTCAAACATATGGGGCCCTTTTTGAATTCCTCAAATTTAGCTCTACTTTTTTGCAAGGGGTCAGGGTAATGGAAAAGCCACAATGTGTTGGGGACAGGAGACCTTTACAAAAGAAGAAGAAAAATGGAAGGTGTTAATGCATTGATTTTATTTTAATTATTATAGTCTTGTTATAATAATAAGAATGTGAAATCATCAATGTACCTTCAATTTCATGTTTATAATTTGACTAAGCTTTAAAAATATTAGATTATGGTACTCAAAATTAATTGGTAATAATCAATTTATGTTTCTATTGTCAATGTGAGCATAACTTAATTGATAAACATCTCTAACTAAGAGATTGTGAATTCGTATTTGATTAATTGTGTTAAGGTCTAGGACAAGTTAAAAAAAAAAACTTAGTGATTTTGAATGGGTAAAAATGCGTTGGATATAATTTGTGGACTAAAGTGAAACTTTTAAAAATATGGGATCAAATTGAAAATAATATAGGATGAATTTGGTAATTAGCCACATGTATGAGAATGTAATAGGAAAAAAATATTGAGGATATGGGGGGAGTGTAAGGCGCAAGACATGCAAATTAAGAAAAAAAATCGTAGATAGAAGATCAATGAGCAATTAAAATAAAATAATAAACACCAATTATAGCAAGAACATCATAACTTTTTTTAATTTTAAATTTAGTTTCTGATCCATTTCAAGATCTATCTCTGATATATATTAAATGCTAGAGCAATCCAAACTTTTTTTTTCTTCTCGTTATTCAAAACTTCGAGATATGTTACACCACTGGATTAACTATATTTAACTTACCCACTTTGCAGTTACTGTATATTCATATATTTAAATTATCATTTTTATTAACTGTAGCTTTAATGTTTAATCCTTATAATGGTCAATGATTGAGAATTATATTTGGATCTTGTCTGGTATAAAATAATTAAAAAGAAATCAAATGTGTCGCTTCACCGAATTGGTTATTATATTATTATATTAAAAACTATAGCTAACTTGAGCCTATTTCAATTGGTTAAAATACTTATTTCTTACCAAAAGATCGTGAGTTCGAATTCCAAAATGTACTAAAAATAAGTTATATAAAAAACTATATACTTAATGCCAGGTATTAGATGTAGACATTTCAAAGTTATGACTAATGAATGTAGAGCCTATTCAACTATTTTGTTTTTAAGAAACATTTGGTTTTATTTTTTATATATAGGAAAAGTGTTCTTAGCTTTATTTTTTGAAATCTGATATAAATTCTAGAAATATAAATAAGATAACTAATTGAATAATAACTTCTCATAGTCTCACTAATATTTTTCTAAAATACAGGTAAAAAAGTCATAAAGTTTTCAGTAACCTAATATTTAATTTTACAAGTCTTATTTTCATATCCCTTAATTGGTCTACTTTTTTGGGTTATAATTAATTAAAAAAAAAGTTGTGACTTCAAGAAATAATTTATTTTTGAGGAAAAAAAGAATGATTACATTAAAGGGCAAGTTTCATTGGGCAACAACAGAACAAAGAGAGCCTAACCATCTAGACAAAGGAGAGGTCCAAACTTATCAGTTGAATATATCAAATACTGAGAATTAAAAAAGAAAAAAAAAAACTCAAATGATGGGACCACGATCAACAGCCAAGCCCTTATCCATGGGCCTAAATTATCAAGTACAATAGATTCATTTTTTTAAAGGGAACAATACTTGAGTATATCTTTTGGCTAGGCATCACGAGGGAATTTTTAACCATTAGCAAAATTTTTACATTTTAATCTTTTATACATAAATTACGACATAAAATTAATCTGTATTTTAAAAAATATTGAAATATTTGTTAAAAAATATCATAAATTTAACGGTTCTTAATGTATTTTATTTCACATTTGAGTTTAAGTTTGATTTGGACTATACTAATTTTTGTAAAATTTCAAATTGTATATTCTATTTGAAAGTACACATTCACATAAATACCTTCTTTTTATATTGACATAAATTTAGAAAAAGAATTAAACTATTTAGAAAAGAAAAACTAAAATAAATTCAATCAACTTTTTAAATAGTTAGAAACTTTACTCTTACAGATAATTTAATTATTTTTTTAAATGCTTACAAATTCATGGAGCTAAGTATCATGTTACATAAGTTGATCGTGGTCAAAAGTAAATTAAGGGCAGGGTAGAGAGATTATCGTAATTAGGTTAAGCTAACTTACCGAAACCTTGGGTGTGCAGCAGAGGAGCATACAATTCTTGAAACTGGGGGCCATGCTATGATGATAAATTCGACGCTGAAAAGTGAAAACCCTAATAAAAGAGAAGGGAATAGGGATGGAGGAAAATGGGGGCCAACGCCCAACTGAAAGAATTTAGAAGACAATTTGGGGATAGGGAAATTCAAGGAAAGCGATGGGTGAGGTGAGAATTCCTCACTGCGGATTAGAATTCCATGTTCCACATTTCTTCAACTTATTTCAACCAAATTCACGCCTCTTAAAACTTTACAATCCAACCAATAACAATAATTAAAAAAAAAAAAAGAATATGTTATTTTCAAGTCTGGAGAGCTTTTAAAAAATTATTGAAAGATTTTTGTTTTTTCTTTTAGAATAATTATTGCAAGAAATTAATAAGAGTAGATAAGAATTAAAAAAGGGATAAAATTAAACAACATTCATAATTAAGGATCCAGCCAAGAATATATTTAAGGTTTAATTATCCTAAATTGGTTAGGGTTGTTGGAAAGTCCTAATTAACAACGTAACCTATGTATTGGATAATCAAGTAATCTACCTTTAATTATTTTCCTTGTCAACAAACAACCCAAAATATAATTAAAAAAATACCAAACGTTTGATTGACTGATTACATAGCTTTCATAATATAATTAAAGAAATGGGTGGTAATCAATTATGCTATTGAAATATTTACAACAATTACGAATCCAAAATTCTAAATGACAAAATGTAATATTAATAATTGAGTGTCAATAAATTAATAAAAAGCAATAGTTTGGGTTAATCACATAAAATATGGAAATATAAAGAAAATAAAGAACAGCTGAAATTCATTTAGATCTCACAATCTACAAAGAATCAAAAACATCAATCAACCTTTACCTGGAAAACAAAAATTCCTAGGGAAGGAGACTCACAGGAATAGGGTGATTAATGTTAGCTCCTCTATTTATAATAGGGATTAATTTATCATCTTTTAAATAGAAATTATCTCTAATAAATAAATCCCTAACAAATTAGGAAAACTTATCTGAAAGGGAATTAATTTCTAATTCATTAAAACATGAAACTTGTATCATATTTCTTAATTTGATTATATCTATTTAATTAAAACTGAAGCTTCAATCTCCAATGGAAAAAAGTATTATTTTTTACTAGTTCTTATAAGTAAAATTAAATATATAATTTTTATTCTTAATTATCATATAGCTTTTTATTTATACTAAAGAATTATTAAATGATGTTGTCACAATGTAGCTACCTCATTTAATAACAATGGGTGTGAATTAAAAAATTTTCATATATCCCAATTAAATATATATAATTTTGAATACTAGTATTTTATGTCTTGTTAATCCAACTGTGTAAGAAAATTCGCCACATTATGGGTAATTGCAATAATTTCTTTCATATTAGTCCGGCTAAAGATTGAGGTTTCTTTCAGAAATATCCCATCTCAAAAGATAAACAAGAAATAAATTAATGAATAAAATAGACAATGAGTTAATAAATCAACAAATAAGTTAAAAAAAAAAAAAAACAATTCCAATGCTGCTGCAGAACTCAGAAGGAGTGAGGATTTCTTGTGAGACCATTATTATTATTATTATTATTATTATTATTAACGCTGGTGAAGAAGCCCACGAGATTACTCCTATACGGCAGATACGATTTCCGTTTATTCATCTCGTTCTCCGCTCTATTTCTCGCGTAATGCCGCTCGTGATAACACGACGCCGTTTCCCTTTCCCCTTTCGTCCGCCTCCCTGACCCTGACCCCGACCCCGACCCTCCATTCGCCTTTAACTTCGCCTCGCCGCCGCCGCCCGACGACGGACTTCTCAAGAACACGAACGCCTCCTTGCCGTCGCTGCTGCTCCGGCGAATCCTGTCCCCGAACCTCCACAGCTTCGAGAACCCCGTGGAGTAGCTCTTCTTCCCCAGCTCCGGCGCCGCCTCCCCCACCTTCCGCGGGGACCACTCACAGTATATTTCCGGCGCAACACGTGTCAAATCCTGAGTATCCGAACGAAGTTCTTCGTCTTCCATGAATAGCTTCTTCAACTGGGCCTGGGGTCGAACTCGAACCGGAAGCGGAAGCGACGTCGTTTCCTCCGCCTTCGTCTGGGAAAACAGAAGGCGTTGGTCGAACACGGGGAAGACGGGGCGAATCTGGCCGTTAACGAAGGCATCTTCTGCACTGATCGGAGAGCCGTCCGGATTTGAACAAACAAAAGAAAAATCATCATAGTCATCGGCGCCATAAATTTCCTCCGGTGGATCCATTTCGAGGCTCACAACTTCCTCAACCGGGTCGCGCATCCGTGGGAAAAAGAGAGATTAAAGATGGGGTGGAATTGGATTGAAGAAATGAATTAATTGAGGGATTGGTTTGAAGAGGGCAGTTGCAGTTGCAGTTGGGGGCGGGATTTTTAAACCCGAAGCCGAAGCGGTAATAATGAAAAGTGAAGTGGCCAGGTGGACGGGGAAGCCGAGAGAAAAAGGGAGGCAAAGCCGCGTATTCTAATTCCTGTTCCTAAATCCCAATGCTAATAAATCAAAATTCAATCCCCAACCAACACAATTTGGCCCTATTCCATTCCATCTTTCCAACTTTACCCTTTTGACCTTCCATCCCCTCCTGTCTAATCTTACTATTCAAAACCTTAAATATATATAATTTAGCTGCCTTTTCATAAATTAAAAATTATGTGTTTCTTTTTTTAATAATTTCATTACTAAAATTTTCACCCTCTCTATTTGAATTCTTCGACAAATTTCAAAAGTAAAAACCAAAAATTTAAAAACTGCACATGTTGTTTTCAAAATTTTATAAGGGTAATGCTTTTGAGCTTAATTTTTATAGATAGAAAACCATAGGTTAAAAGAATAATGATATAGTCCTTAATATTTTAAAACTTTGGATTAAGCGTTAAAAGATTAAAAGAATAGTGATATATTTTTTTTTATGGGCTAAACAAACGATGGAGTAGGGAAGGAGATACACAATTGACTCTAATTTTAATTGTCCTACAAATATTATATGGAAAAATCAACCTATTTTGAAGATATTTTCAATTTGTCTCCCTAGATCTTTTAGAATCGAAAGTTTTTTAAAAGAATTTTAGAGTTGACATACAAGTTATAAGGTAAATTTTCATTTCAAGCTTTTAATTTTGGGAGGGATTTATATGTTTGTTTCATTAAATTAAAATATACTGATTATTTTAAACTAAACTAATAAATTGTTATTTTTTTAAATACAATATTGGGTGGGGAATCGAACCTAGACTTTTTGATGAGAGGTATAGATGTCTTAAGTTATGTTGAAGTTGGTAATATAGTGTATTTTGATACAGTATCATTATTTTGTTAATTTATTTCATGTTTGGTGATAGTAATTAATTAAACTAATGACTTATGGACAAAAAATCAATACATACAAAAAATCAAATTAAAACGTTTTAAAAATTAGAGACAAAATCAAAACCAACTCCATACACATTTAACCTTATTGTAAATACACCAAACTCCATACACATTTAACCTTATTGTAAATACACCAAACCCATTGCATTAGTCTTGACTAATCTTCTCAACCGGTTGACTTTGTTGGGCATTCAAAGGAAAGAAAATATTTTGTGGAGTTTGGAATTAGTAGTAATCCTGTTTAGACAAATTCAATGGTAAACGTTTTATGGACGGAGATGCGAATATTATCCGACTTTTTATTTAATAATATATATCTTAACTAGTTGAACAATTATATTGGCGTTGAATTTTCAATTTTTGTTTTAGAAGGAAACAAAAAAGTTAGACATGGCGCCCACTGTTATTGTTATATTGTAATAATATATAGACATAACAAGGGAATTGACCAATTTAACATTTTCTCATTTTCTTTTTTTTTAAATTAATTAAATGTTGTTGACCCTTTTTTAGATAAGGAAATTCAAACACTATGATCTTTAAATCGACTGTTAATGGGGTTCGGTAAGAACCTTAATATTCAAGAAACTCAACCCCACGAGGAAACGTCGTCGCATTATTTGCCACTATTATTGACTGCCTCTCCATTTTGACCTACTTTTGCAAAACAACGAGTTTAGTCTTTAGAAGTTACCGTTTCCTTAAACTGTCGATTCTTGAAATCGACATGTCGGAACAGTTGGGTGGCTGGCTCGGCTGGAAAACAGATCATATTGATCAACAAACACCAGCTATGAAGTATGAATCGTTCTATAGTATTTTATGTAATTGTTTTGTACTTACCACTCAAATTAAAGGGAATTCTTTTTAATTTTAAACTTTTTAATATAATATTTTCCCTTTATTTATTATTTTCTTTTCATCAATTAAGGCGAAGCTCCCTTCTTTGCTTAATCGTTTCATGGTGGTTTAATTATAAATAATTAATTATAGTTCAATTAATTAAGACATTAGTAATTATTTTTTAGGTCCAAAGTTTATATCCCGAACTTCATATTTGTAATGCTATACTTTTTCTTAAAAAAAATTAAACCTTGTAAGAAAAAAGTTAAATTATAAATTTGGTGCATAAACCTTTAGCTTTTTTTTTTATAATATATAAACTCTCTAATAAATCATTTAACTTAAAATTTTGTGCCTTTTTAAATTTTAAAAAGTACTATCTCATATGTCTCTAAATTTTGCGTCTAATAGTTTCATGAACTTCCCATTCATATCTAATAGATTTTAGACATATTCGATATTTTTTAAAATTCATCTATTTAGTTGGATTTATTAGACAAAAAAATTGAAAGTTATGATCTATTAAATATCTTTTAAAGTTCAATGACCTATTAGACACAAATTTTATAATTTCGATGATTAAATTTGTAATTTAACCTAAAAACATTAAACATCTCTGGATCGAATTTGGGGAAAAAAAAGATATAAGTTTGCAATTAATTTAAAATTGATGACGCGTTTAAAAGATAGGAAAAAGTATCCGCATCAGCATAAAAGGCAAGTTTTCCATCTATTATAACAAGTCACGTCAGCATAAAGCCATTTACAAAAATATTAGGAGAAATCTTTAATATGACGTCGCTTCCCCAACTATTTGATAAGTATCTTGGACACTGGTAGGGCTACTTAAAATATCCTTTTAATGCGATGAATTTCTTAATTTAGATGTAATCTGGACGAGGAGAAACTTTTATATATCATTTTTGTCCTTTCATTATAACTCTCTTCACTTTTCTTTTGATGGCAATTGTGTCATTTAAATACAAACTTTCTCTCTCAATTTATCTCTTCTCTCACGATCTCATCCCTCTAAATTTCCCTATTTTCTCTTACTAATTTCTCTCTATTAATTATTCTTTCATTAATTTTATCTTTCTCATTGATTTTTTTTTAACTCCTTTCATCTGCCACATACCCTGCCCCAATCCTTTCATCTTCCTAACCCCCTTCCAATTATCACATACCCTCTCCTAATCCTTTCATCTTCCTAATCCCCTTCCAATCCATATATAAATATGTGTCCTCTCTTTCTCATGCCAACCAAAAATCAAGAGGTGSTGGATGGAACAAAGTGGAAAATTTTCCAAGTGGTATGAAGGTATGAAGATTACTCTCTTGCTTTAGCAACGACAACAACAATGTACATATGAGTGATCGAGAGGAGAATTGATAGTGAAGAGAACCCAAATTAGAGCTGAGTTGATGGCATCGGTTCACTTTCCCAAATTTATCATTGTTCAGATTGAAAGAAATTCTAGAGTACGATGTGTCAAGATGGTGGTCGATGGAATCGAGATAAAGCAAAATTCTATTATTCTCATAATTTGGATAATAARAATGCTTATGAGTTTGATTTTTATTTATTTATTTTTTAAAGTGATGCTTTTGATTCATATATGTGAAATGTTGTAATTATTTTTACAAAGTTAGGGTAAACAAATAATTTTTATCCCTCTCAATATCATCAGGTTGGACCTTTTAGGGTTTACTCTTTCTCTCACTCTTACCTTTCTTTTTCATTCTAGAATGAACAAACTCAATGATTTAACGTCACACAATTTAACAAAGATAAAATGTAATATAATAATTTATAATCAAGAAAATTAGAGGTAAATTAAGAACGTTCATTCATTAAAAAAAAAAAAACTTGTACGTCGGTGCTTTTTCATATTTCTTACACTTCAAATTTGTACTTACTTTCCATGCTAATATTTCATCATTTTCTTTTATTACAACAATATCATACCTTGAATTTATATTTATATATAATCACTTTCTTTCTTTAAAATGATAATATTATAAACTTAAAAAACACTATTAGTTTTACTTTAATTTAGAACTACAAGATTCTACGTGCAATAAACGTGTTTCTTACTAGTTAAATATAAAGGTGCTTGAAATTTGACCATTAGTTGACTAATCAAAAAATGACGCGACGATATTAAATAATTTTATATTTATATTTATTTATTATTATTATTATTATTTTTTATCTTCTCCTCTCTCTTCCTCCCGTCTTCTTCTCCAGGCTGCAGTGTTCCTCCCCTGTTCTCTTCCCTTCTCTGTCATTTTCTTCGCAGCTTCTTTGATGCAAAGTCCTCTTCATTTCAAAAATAATTAAAAAAAAGACACCAATACGTTAAATATAATTTTTTCATATAACTAATTATGATTTTACAAAAAAAAAAAAGAAAATAGCATTTTTTTAAAAAATAACAAACAGGTTAAATAACTTAAATCATGCTTCCTAGACTTTTAAGTTGTGAACATAGTTCAACGATCATTAACATATATCTCTAATCAAGAGGTTCGATCTTCCACTCTCACATATTGTACTAAATATATATATATATATATATATATATATATATATATATATATATATAATAGGTCTCCAAACTCTCAAGATAGTGTCTATATGGTAAAATGTTTTATAAACCATTAAACTTTCAATCTTATGTCTATTATGTCTATTAGGTCATTGGTGTTAATTTTTGGGACTTCAACACTTATATGTCACACTAACTATATTGTTTAAGAATTACATGAAAAGTAGAATTGTGTTTGGTGGCCATAACATTAAAATATTAAAATTAACAAGACACAAAATTACAAGTTCTAGAATCTATTAGATTTTTTTTAAGTATAGAAATAAATTGACACAATCTTAAAAATTAATGGCTACGTATGAATTTTTTTTTCCGTTATTTTAATGGGCTAGAAAACATTTATCATATTTAGATTTTACAAAAATGGTAAAAAAAATTTAAATCATATATATATATTTATTTATTTATTTATTATTCCAAAATTTACCTCATTATTCTCAAATATCAAGAAATAAATTGACATTAGTGTATACTTTTTTAGCTATTATCACTGCATAATTATAAACCTAACCTGAAGTGTATTGCTAATATACTTGATATTATGCAGTTGATAGATCGAACATAAAGTATATCATTAGGTAATTGAATTATCTAATATGAAATAATAATTGTTATATCCAATATGAAGTACATGAGTCACGCCAAATATATATGAATGAATAACTTCCTTTAAAGTATATAGTTAATATAACTAATATATCTAATATGAAGTATATCACTAATGTACTTAATATTCAGTATATCAAAGTAATAGTTTTTCTCCTTCTTGAAAAACCGCTCATTTTAAGGGTAATAATCAACTTTTCATTTTATTCAATTGAGCCAAACAATTATTATGGAATCAAACTCACAATTTTTTGGATGAAGATATATGTCAATTATCGAGAAATTATGTTCAGTTTAAGTGAGAGGTTGGTGAGCTATACCATAAATAGTACGAAGAGAAAGCTAATAATTTAAGCTAAAAGATAAATGAGAATTAAAACCTGATTATAAATATAATAATCAGTTGAGAAATGGGATTTGAGTAGAGAAGTGAGAGGGTTAAGGAAGGGAAAAGGTGGGTCCGGGAGTTTGAATTTGGCGGTGAGCCGAAATGCGAGGGAGAGGAGTGCTATTTTTCAGTCGTTGTTCATTCAAATTGGAGACCGTCGGAAATTAACCACCACCCAAAAATATCCTCCCCACGATTCTTGCACCCAGAGTTTCAATCTCAATCCGGTATCGCTTATAACCTAAAAACGCGAGAATTAGGATTCGCAGAAATTTTGGAACTCAATTGTGGCGTACGTGTAGGTGGCGCTTTTCCGGTTCTGATTGTTTGTTTCCCAAGAAAATTCACCAAGATTTTGGGAAAACCTAATCTGTTCTTACCCAGTTACTGGACCTGCCTTTTCCACCAAAATTAATCCCTCTTCTGCCCACAATTTGAATCAAATCTCAACATTTTTCAGTTTCTGCCATACCCCCAAACAAACAACAGCCTTGTTTTCTTTTCTTCATGGGCCGAATTCGAAGGGAATCTCGAATTACAAGGAGTGGGGGTTTTTAAGAGATGAGATAGGGAAGAAGAAATTGCAGTGGGATGGAGAATCTGAAGCGGTGCTGAAATTCAATCGGAGGAAATAGCGGAGCGAGAATTTGCGAGAG
>NW_019104561.1:52238-72879 GCF_001995035.1 Momordica charantia | reverse complement strand
CAGACCCGGCCACAGGCACGAGCACAACCACAACCACAACCACACCCACACCCACTCTTACTCCAAACAACCCATCTCCTTCCTCCGACTCAAAACCATTGAAATCGTCAACAGGGGAGCCCCATACACCACCCTCGGGTTCATCTGGTAACACTCAAGTTGCGGTAGGTGCTGCAATAGCTGGAGTTTTGTTAATTATTTTGGTTGCCGTGCTTTTTGTTTTCTCAAGGAAGAAGAAAAGACGGGGAGATTTATATCCCGGCCCCTACATGCCTCCTAACAACTTCTGTGTGAAATCAGGTACTGGAGTTATCCAAATTAGCCCATTGTTGAATATATAAAGAAACTTGTTATATGGTTCTGATGTGGTGATGATGCTAATTTTCTTACTTGCAGATGGAAATTACTATCCCCATCAACATATGGGCAACTCTGGTTCGCCAGAAGGCTTCTATACTCAGGTACCGCATACTCCTGTTGGAAACAGCTTTGGGAGTCAAAAAGGAACCGTATACAGTGGCAGTGGAGTGGAGTCGGGGGTTATAAGCACCGCTAAGTTCTTCTTCAGCTATGAGGAGTTGATGGAAATTACGTTTGGATTTTCGCGTCAAAACATTCTTGGGGAAGGTGGGTTTGGATGTGTTTTCAAGGGTTGGCTTCCAGAAGGGAAGCCAGTGGCTGTGAAGCAACTCAAGGCAGGAAGTGGACAGGGGGAGAGGGAATTCAAGGCCGAAGTCGAGATTATCAGTCGTGTTCATCATCGACATTTGGTGTCTTTAGTGGGCTACTGCGTCTCAGAGAATCATAGATTGCTCATCTATGAGTTTGTTCCTAATATGACTCTTGAGCATCATCTCCATAGCAGTATGGAACCCATCATTGATCTCCAACATCACTTTAAAATAGCTTTATGAGGAGGTGTTGGTGTTGATAATATTTGACTTCTCTGGGCAGGTAAAGGAGTCCCTGTGTTGGATTGGTCTAAAAGACTCAAAATTGCTTTGGGAGCTGCAAAGGGTTTGGCATATCTGCATGAGGATTGTGAGTACATATCAGTAAACTCAAAAAAGTTTTGCAGAATTGGTCTGTTTCAATGTTTCTAAGACGACATATTCCATTAACTCCATATCTCCTTTTGTTGTCCTGTTTCATAGGTCATCCCAAGATTATCCACAGAGACATCAAGTCAGCCAACATTTTACTGGATGATGCTTTTGAGGCACAGGTACGTCCACACCAACTTTTTCTAACAATTTCGAAACCATACATGCTATTTTCTTATTTCCAGAGTCTCTGGTTCCAATTTCGATGGACAACTTCAAACACAGGTTGCAGATTTTGGACTTGCGAAACTGACGAATGATACACACACCCACGTATCGACTCGTGTCATGGGGACATTTGGGTAGGTTAACTCGACATTTACGCATCACATAACAATTCTTTGGGCCATTTTTGTTCCATATAAATTGATCGTTTGTGTTTCAATGGCTTGCAGATACATGGCACCTGAATACGCATCAAGTGGGAAATTGACAGACAGATCAGATGTATTCTCGTTTGGGGTTGTGCTTCTTGAGCTTATTACTGGTCGTAAGCCTGTTGATCCTTCTCAACCTTTGGGGGATGAGAGTTTGGTCGAATGGGTACGTAAATAAATGTACAAACCTTTCAAATTTCCTCTGCATTTTCTGTTACATTTCTTGTCGAGCCATGTGGTATTGAAGATCTTTCTGCTCCCTTGAGATGCACTTGAATAGATTCAGCAATGTTCTATGTTATGGATGTTGCAGGCTCGTCCACACCTCATACGTGCCCTTGAAACTGGGGAGTTCGGCGAATTGACAGATCCACGACTTGAAAAACATTACGTGGAAAGTGAAATGTTCAGAATGATCGAAGCAGCAGCTGCCTGCGTTCGTCATTCGGCTCCCAAACGGCCTCGCATGGTTCAGGTTAACATAGTTCTATTCTGAACTGCATTTTGGATAACCGTGTTCTTAAATTGTCATTCTTATTAACAGGTGGTGAGGGCACTAGATACTGAAAGTGACATGTCCGACCTCTCCAATGGTGTCAAATTTGGCCAGAGTACCATCTATGATTCTGGACAATACAGTCAAGACATTTCTAGATTCAGGAGAATGGCACTCGGTGGAGACAGCTCCGAATTCGACGTTTATAGTAGCGAATACAATTCAAGAGAAATGACTGCAAGTCAAGAATCATGGAGATACCAAGATAACTCAAGTGGTGAACAAGAAACTCGAGCCTTTAAAGGACAAAGTAGCACACCACAAAGTCACTTCGGCAGTCGACAATTCTAATATGATGCTGAAACAAGGCGTAAATAATGTGTAAAGCTTCTTCCTTTTTTTCCCCATTTTTGACTTAGTTATTCTTATTTTATCATAAACTTATACATCCCTCTACACTAAGGAGGTGTGAAAAATAGTTATATGGATTTTTATATTAAACACCATATGTCATTAATTTAAAAGAGGATGATGAGGGATATTCTACTTTTGGTATTGCTATGGTGGTTATATTATATGTATTGCGTTTTTAATTTTTGACAGTATACTATTTTTATATGTTTCTTTTTATCTATCCATTTTTCTCATTTCTACCAATTATACCATGCGTGCATTGTATTGTAAACATATCTTTCCCCAAATAATGATGTCGGTTTCCATCACAGAAGAAAGAATCGATAAAAGAAGTTATTTACCATAGCTCATTTTGATGAAATAACAAGTCTCCCTTTCTAAGATGTTAACATCAAGTTGAGCTTATAAAAACTTTCCCTTTGTGCAGCCTATTTTATTCGTCTGATTTCTCTGCTTGTTAGCTTGATCAGTGAGTCTCTCAATCTCTTTGGCTGAATGTCATTTTCATTCGCCTATATATGGAACAAGAAACAAATCAGTAAAAAAAGGTTCTTTTACCTAGAATTTGGGAGGGATTCAACCAACTTTTAGACTAGTAATCTGAGGTAAATATTGCCTAAGCACAGTAATCATTCGTAAATGAAGCTTACCTCAACATGGAAAATGTTCAGGACCATACTCCCAAAGGTGGTAATATTGACATCAACAACCTGCAAGCCCAGTGAATCCATAGCCTCGATCGACCTCACAACGCCGCCTTGTTTCCTCACGCAGAATAGCTTGATGATGAAATCTCTTTCATTAATCTGCATCACTTCCACTTCCACCTGATGACATTTTGATAGGGGAAATACAATTACACAAGAAATAACATACTCTTTCCATCTTATATATGTTTTATTGGTAGGCTTCTTCTTTAGGAAGGAGCTGTAAAGATGAGGTGACACCTGATATCCTACCTCCGAAGGCTTCTCCTCACCAAGGAYAAGCGTCGGCCGATCGTGCTGAACCAGAGACCGACATGTCGTGTCATCGTTTTTCCTCTCTAATGGTGAAATCTTTAAATGTTGTTTGTTCTTTTGAGAGTCCTTATGCTCCAGTTGAATGAGTTCATTCTGGAGGCTTTTCGCATTCTCTTCCAACTCCCTAATGTAGTTAATAGCATCCACAATGATTGATGCTCTATCCATCTAAGGATGTCAACATATCAAAGACAGAAGATCAATAAATAAATCTAAACAAATTCTCGATATGGTATTTGTTAGTTTATATGAACCTTGGATATATTGGGAACCAATGCACGTAGAGCGTAGAGACGATCCCTGATCTTGTTTCTTCTCTTTCTCTCTGTGATGAGGTTCTTGGATTTGTAAATTTCCTTTCCTTGTCTCCCTCCAATTTTTGCTTCATCTTTCTCCAAGATCTTCGAATATCCCGAAACCTCATCTCTTTGCTGTTTCAGCAAGTCTTCTTGGGGCATTGGCTTTTTCGACCCGAAAGACCTGCGAATTGGTTGATTTAAGAACTCACGCGAAACCAAACTCGAATAGGAATCAAGGTATTGGTGCTCATTGGAAGGCTTTGAGGCACTGGATGATCCTTCACAGCTAGGAAAAGAGCTGGACTGGGATACAGAGGGAAGAATTTCAAGCTTGGATTTGAAATCTACAAAGGGCTGAGAATCTGGCCAGTTTACTGAGTAGTACTTGGGAGATGACTGAAGACTTTGCTCCTTGAGGCCACCATCTAATTCACTCTCTGTATCAACTTCTTGCTCCAGAGAGAAATTACAGAGAGCCACTACAAAGTCTATAACCTCTCCCTCTCTCGGAATCTGAAACACATTTCACCCAAAGTGATATATTATATCATATGAACAGAAGATTTTCGTAGTTCTTATTCTTGGTTCTTCTTTCTTACATGTTTTGTAGCAAAAAGCTCCACAATCCCAGCAGAAATCGGAATTAGAACTCGGGTTCCAGTCAACTCCTGCCAAATAAGATGGCATTTCCAAGAAATTTTAAGTTGCTTTGAAATCAACCAGACCCATCACAGGCTTTTAAAACGCAACCAAATTGAGAAGGAAAATAAAACAACCCACAAGTGAAAAGCTTGAAGTAGAAGAAACTTCAGCACTTGTAACCCACATGGGTTGGTTCGAAATCAAAACATCTCCATGAATCCTGCCACAAAATCCGAATATGATGAAATGTTCTTAGCAATTGTGTTGCCGTTAATTATCATATTTAGTCTAGAGCAATGAACAGTTTTCTTTTCTTGCTACCCTGAATTCAATCGTATCGAAGAAGGGAACTGAGCAAGTGCTTGGCAAGCGTTTGTACTCCTAAAATGTTGGAATTGAGAATCCTTGCAAAGGGTAGCAGCCGGATTCGGCTCTCCGGCTTCCTCTTTCCCGGCGCCGGCGCCGGCGTTTCCACCGCTACAGCAGCAACCCACCCAATCAATGAACCTACACATGCACACACAGCAGTTTCTCCGTTAAAACTCCAAACTCCAAATCATTTTGATAAAAAAGAAATCAAATCAAATACCTGGAAGAATCATCCCTCGATTTCCAGACAATGCAATAATCCCACACTTTGGTCTCCACCAGAGCCCTAAGACACTGCAGAGCTCGCTCGAAGCTTCTCATTATTGTCTCTGGCTCTGAACGACGGCTTTCGACGGGTTCTCCTTGAAGTACAGGAGGAGATTTGAAGGGCAACTAACATTTGATTTGGAAAGGGAAAAATCAGAGTCAGTTTTCGAAAACAGAAATCTGATGCTGCTTTAAGAAGAAAGAGGCATGGCAGAGAAGGACAGTTTTGACTGACCAGTGACCAGAGAGTGAGAAGAAGAGAAAACAGAAACCCATAATCGAATCGTTCAAATGAAAGCTACCCATAACCAAAAACTGCTGCAATTGCAAACAAAATTGAATAGAATCAAATTCGATTTAGAAGGAGCGGCATGTAAAATGGGGATGCTTGGGACCGTACTCCAACCGTTGATTTTGAAACTGTACGACGCCGGTGCTCTGCACTTCCACAGAAGCTCAATGATTTGTTTGTCTGAAATCAAAAACGGCCATTAATAACTAGCTTGCGTTTATTGCTCATTCTGCTACATAGTTCATAAATGCATCTCATTGGAATTTTTGACCCATTAAAAATACCGGCTCAGAAGTAGGCAAGTACAAACCGCTACCTGAACTTACTTTAAAGGTCGTGTTTATTTAATTTTTATAAGTTATAAAGTTTATGTGTACTTTTTTAATTTTCAATTTTTTATCTAATAAATTGCTAATCTTATCAATTTAATGCTTTTGTATCAGTTGAACGACTATGCCATGGACCGATTTTGGGCAAGCTCTTATATTTTTTGAACAACCCATTTAAATTAAACACAAAATCGAGTGTTTCCACAGGAATTAAATAGACGCAATTTTAAAAGTTTATGAACTTATATGGACTAGATAAATACACTAACTTCTAATTTGAGGAGATGAAAAAAATACAACTAACTTATAAGTAAATCTTTTGGGTTTTTACCCATTTTTGAATTGAAAAAAATTATCCCTAAATAATTAACAATTCCCACTAAATTCAACCAACAAAATAGTCAAAATCAAATTACAAAAGGCTTAAATCTAACAACAGACTACATAAACTAACCCTAAGATTAAATAATCCAAAAAAAAAATGTTGAAACTCATTACCGAATAATTCTGTCAAAAAAAAAATTGACCCGAATAAAAAGCATGTAACACAATTCGAAGATTTTATATTTATGAAAATAACTTCACCTTATATAAAAAAGTTTATAACTGCAAAACTTTTATAAATTAAGTCATCCTAAACTTTAACCTATAGAAATTAAATTGTTATCTTAAAAAAAATTGTTATCAATTTAAAAGTACATATATTAAATTCAAACTAAAATTTTAAGAATTAAATCGTTATTTTAGGTCCAAAATATTTTTTAATCAAATTTTTATAGTTACAAATTTTCTATATATATTTTTCCTCCGTTGTTTCAAGAAAAAAGAATATCATATATATATATATATATATATTTCCTCCGTATTTTGCACGCGCCAGGCGGAAAAATGAACGGGAACTACTCTCTGATTTTTGTGGGCTTGGGCTTGGGCTGTGAGCTTGGATGGGCCATTGTAATTCATGAGTTTATCTGAATTTCAGAGAAAAAAAAAATATTTTTGCAATATTCTAACAAAAACTGGTAGAACATAATCGTAATGCGGTGGAAATTGGAAATCAAAGTGAAAAATTAGAAATATCTTGTTAATAAAAATAAAGTAAAAGCAATATTTGAATGATTAAAGCACGTACATGGCCTAAAAGGTCGTAATTTTAAATTCTCAATTCATATTGATGACATTAAAGATGTTTGTGATTTGAGTTGGATTAGATGTTATGATAATATCCAACTAAATTGTTTCCRTTTTATATTTATATAATCCAATTAATTTTTGTTAGGTTACGAACCCAACCAAAATTAAGCCATAATATTATTTTGGCTCGAACTCATGATCTATTAATCAGAGATAGGTGCTTTAACCACGTGAACTATGTTCGATTTGACAGTTAGGTTGGAAACTTGGATAAGATCAAATTGATGAAATGAGATTTGATTAATTTGGGCATTAAACAAATCCAAAATTGAAACAATTGTTTTGGATCTGCTTTTAGAGTTCCCCACTTCCACCACTGGGATTCGTATTCCCCGGTTTTATTCGAAACCTAATTATTTGGTCACTTTTAAACACAAAAGTACACAAAAACATCTGTTAACTTGAAGTTGCCGTAAGCTTGAAGATATGCGATCGAAAAAAAAAAATTCAAACTGGTTTTAGACTCCTACCCAGAATTCAAGAGCATCCCCTGAATATTATCACAGATTGGTGATTGAATTGAGGCTTGTAATTAGATAAGAACAAAGAAGTGAAGAAAGAACAGAGAGAAAAATCCACACAGCAGCTATAATTTGACAGAGGAACAGGGCCTTTTCTTGGTTCCATATTGTAGTTTAGTTATACAAGAACCATCAAACATGCCCACCAGCTTTGAAATTGAAATCTGCTTCGTGGTGATCAGAATACTTGATCTCGCTTCTCATGTCACTGCCATTTTCAAAGGGTTTGAAGCCATTACCATGACCATGGCCATGGCCGTTATTACCATTATTACCTTTGCCTTTGCTTCCTCCATTTCCACCAGAAGGGAATTTGCCTTTCCCATTTGGGTTTCTCAAATCAAACCCAAATTCGATGTCTCCATCTTTATTGGGGTGAGGTTTGGGTAGTTCTTTTCCTTTGGGGCGACCACCGCCGCCGCCGCCATGGGTCTTCTTCTCCGGCTTGGGCTTCTGGTTTTCAACTCGCCGGTTGCAGAGGCGGCCAAGAAAGCAAGCGAGAGCCGACACGACAACGATTACGGCAAGAACTATAAAGACTGCACCGAAGGAGCCGTTGGAATGGTGGGAAGGAGGAGGTTGGGCGGCGGCGGTGTTGGGATAAACCAAACCCGGCTGCTGCTGTTCCGACATGTCGACGAGGTTTGGAAGTTGGATTGTGAGAAATTAAGGAAGATGATTAGGGGACTGGGGATTGGGGATTGGTATTATTATTATGGTGGTGGTGCTTTGAGTGGAGGGGAAGGGAGAGATTTTGGGTTTACTCAACGAAGAAGCAACAATGTTGCATATGAAAGAGGGTTATGTATAGGATTTCGATTTGGGGACAGAAAAGAGGTCAAAAAGGGACCAACTTTCTTTTCCTAAAGACACACACAGCTAAAGATATTCCTTGGGTTTTTTTCCCCCTCTTTTTTGCATTAAATTTTAATGAATGGAAGAATTGGGAGATTGGTTGGAGATAGAAGAATAAAGGTAGAGTTTGGCACATTGAGACGGCAACTTCTTAAAAGCATTTTCAAAAGAGCAATACCTCTCAATCATCCATTCTTTAAATGCTGTGCTGTGTTATGACACGCAACCACTGCTGGTGTTCTATTGTTTTTCTAGAAAAGGAAAAAAGTTTCTTTTCTCTTATTCCGCTACGCGGTATCTAAATGCTGCTCGGTCAGTAGGGAAGTATTGTCCATCTACGAAGGTGAAAATTTAACGTCCTCAACGGTTGGTTTAGGTAGGAAGGGCCGTGGACAGTGATTGAAGGGAGAGGAGTTGTACTTTTAAGATAAAATGGATTGTAGTCTCAAATCTAATATGTATTGGTGTAAAAGAAAAGGAGGAGATTATGGGGATTCGAGTGGCAATTCCAATTTGCCACCATAAAGCAAAGCCGAGGCCCTGCGGCGCTCCTCAATTTTCCTTTTCTTCAAATCTTTATTGCTTTATCTTTCTCCAAGAAGGCTTTGGCCTATAATGGCTGCTCTGTCCCCTGCTTTCCTATTTTTTTTTTTTTTGTCTTTTGATGATCATTACGACAATGATTTTGTAGTCTTCCATTTTAAATTTATTGGTGGTGGATTTTTAACAACTCTCCTACCTCCTCTAGGACCTGCCCCTTGACCTACTTTCTGATGAAATGGCCAGCTCTGTTGAGCCCTAATCCCAATTATCAAACACTCAACAACAAAAATGCCCAATATAAGTCCTGGACCTGTCATGTACTAGGCTGAAATTTCTAGACCAGGGGAGTGGAAACAGTGGGCAGGAGTAAGAACAAAAGCTTTGGAATCTTTGAGATTAATGGAATGAAAGCCCCTATGGTATCAGCCTTGCTAGATAGATAGGCAGCTAAATTTGAGTCCTAGAAAGTTTGTTTTACTTTATGAATCAACAGGGTGCCAAGTTCGCCACCCAAAAATGGTCTTATTTTCTGCACTTCACTAAGCCAAGTCTAAGAAACGAAATGAACTCTAATCTTAATCTATGTAGACACTACAATCTATACTTGCATACTCATCGGCTTCCCCTTCAGATGCTGTACTATCAAACTCCGGCTTATGTTTCGGGTCTTGCTGCATTAGTTGTATGAAGTTATCAAGGCCCTGCTTGTTGTAGCTCGCAAAAGCACCCAAGGCCCCAAGAAATCCTTCATACCGCAAGAACATTGCTTGAGCCTCGCCTTTCGACCTGAAAGAGAAAAATGAAAATCGTATTCGAAAAGCCGAGGATTGAAGGGAATAAAAACATAGTCAGCTACTGCCATGAGAACAAAAATATATAATGGAGTTGCTATGTTTGTGTTATCCCTATTTAATTTGTTTGATGGAGTCATAGTTATTTCGTTCACTCAATTCAATCAAGAAGTAATTGAATTTAATGTATTAGACAAATGATTAATTCCATCTATAAACTTTTTATATGAAAATTCAAAATCTTTACCAGTAATGAACAGCAACAGATATGGTGTCCATAGTGTAAGAATGACCGCGTATGAAGAATCCTCCAAAAAATATCCGCTTGAGTCCAAATCGAAGTGCAGTAAGATAGGCAATCTGAGGAGAATTAAATTGAGAACGTCTTATATTTCCGAAGTTTACAAGTGAATGAAGTTCCATCACAGTGACTTACCTGTCCAATGTTATTTGAAATCAATCTTAGGAGGGAGCGAGCAAGATCTTCGGGCTTGTAGTCTTCAAGTATTTTGCTCGCTGAAATTGCCTTGCCAAAGCTAGAAGCAATGGCTGTGGATGAAAGACCAACCTGAATCATTAAATGGCAGAAGAAGATGAAAAGTTGTATCTAAAAAGGAAACATCCTCCTCCTTGATGAATGAAAGACTATTCCCGATATTATAAGAGGTGTTTAGAAATGGAGGCAGTAACATTGATCGTGCATGATGAATCATCATATGATATTGATAACAGTGAGTACCTTAGCATAATCTATTCCACCAAATATATCGCCAACAAGCATGTCTACCACTCTATTATTTCCTTGGTGACTTAACTCCAACAATTCGTCAAAACTGAAAGATTTTACAATTTGGCTTTTAAAGCAAGAAAATAAATTATAAAAGTTTGCTAGGCGTTAAATTATATAAATGAAGGGTTCAATTTGATAGGAAGAACAAAAAATAATAAACTAGTAGAGTTCGGAGCTTTCTAATCATGTCGAACCATCTGCCAAAACAACAACAATTTCAACGACCAAGTGAATGAGGAAGTACCTGTTGCACTTTGTCAAAAGCCTACCCAAACCCCAAAAGGTCCCGCCACCAAGGCTCGTTCCACTTACCCGCTCAAATTTTCCATTTCCATCCACCTACTAATTGCAATATAAAAGATTGCAGGTGTAAGAAACTGTACTCATGAAAATGCTAAGGCTAGAAAACTATATAGTGAATACCATAATGACCATACCTTAATCATGCTGACTCCAGAGCCAATGTTGACGAGAAGGTAAGGGTACAGATCAGTTTGGTTAATCTGAACAAACTCCTTTTGACCGCCTATGTATGTAAATGCTTCTTGGTGGACTGCCTAAAATGAAACACAAATAGGAGCATTTTCCAAGTGTCATAGAATTCAAATATAGTTCTATTTTCTATTATCTGCATTAATGAGATTTATTTTCACAACATTACATGATATGTGTTGCATTATACAATATTTCAAGTATATTGGTTCTTTGCGTACCAAAATGATATGTTGTATGTCCTACCTTTAGAAGAAAATTTGCTCCAGCCACGAGGCAATCCATTTCATCTTCCTTGTTTAGACAAAAGTCAAGCTTTTCTTTGAAGAGGTCTGCAAATTTATATGCTCCACCACCAGTGGCCTTCTCACCAAAAGTTACCAGTGAATAAACTTGCATGCTTCAAAAGTATACAAGATAGAACAATGTAAATTATTCCTTTGAGTTAAAAAGATGGATTCAATGGCACCTTTACAACGATTTTGTCGCTGTCAAGATCCTTGGGGTGCTGGGAACCTGGGTTAACGTTCAGTTTTCAGCAGAGTACCAAAAAGGGAAGAAAATGGCAAAAAGGGGGACGAAGAGTCTGGAAGGAAGCATACACAAGACTTTAACAGTCAAAATAATAAAGGTACCGACTATTTTGGAGCATATTAAGTTCATTTCACAGTTTGTATGTTTCTTCATTTTTTAACTTTTTGGCTACTGAATGGAAAAACAGCTAAGTAATAATATCAATACTTCTAATTGTGTTATGGGCCAAGAGGTTCATTCTAAATTGTACATAACATTGAGTTGATATAGTATTAGGTGAACGTTGACTCTAGAGATATATAAATGTAAATAATGAACCCTTCGATATGTCAAGGACATCTTCCCTTCGTAAACCACAACAGATGGTCATCTGCAAACATCATACTAAGAATAGGAATTTCTCTTCCTTTTTAGATTTTTTATCCAACCAGGACACACTGAGTAAACAAGTTTAAGCTAAAAAAAAGATCAATTGATGTAAAGGGCACAGAGAAAAGCCCGTATACCAGGTTGCTTGCCGTTAATAAATGCTATGCAGTCGTCAATTTTGCTTGTTTCAAACTTGGCAAAGTGAAGCCTCCCTTGGAGTATGGAATGGTTTCTTTCACTAACTTTTGCAGAACTCTGGACTTCATCATTTTTCAAGAGTTCCTTGTTTCTAGAAAAATATACCAACTTAACAAGAGTGCCTGCCATGAAAGGGATAAAAACGAAACACCCACATG
Source organism: Momordica charantia (assembly GCF_001995035.1). Next base: position 60,824 of record NW_019104561.1, on the reverse strand, counting down.
GGTAATTTGCAACTTCAGGATCGTTAAATAACTGACGTAGATATTATAAAATGCAGAGGATCATTCATAGTTACTCTTTCTCAAGTCTCTACGGGGCAGAAAGACCACAAAAGGTCAGTCAGCACGTCACTCTCAAACAGAAAAGAAGGAATATTAGTTAGTTGAAAAGAGTTGGACGAAAAATCAAGTTCTCTAGAATCATTCTAGTGCTCAGAGGTCGATACTAAGATTTAGATTAAAAGAGTAAAGGGTATTCGTGCAGGCATACTATTCCAAATAGGCCCAGAAAAATCAACCATCACAATCAAGAGGTAAAAAGAAAGTCGAATAAGAAAACTTCATAAGAGAGAAGTAAATCCAAGCAACGGCAGAGATGCATAAACTTATCAGTTATCTCATCCCTAGAAAATAAAAGAATTCAATCCAAGTTTAAGATCAAACCAAACACATCATCCAGGCCAAATCAACAGAGGCAGAATCACAAAAAACGAAGAACTAAGAATCACCTCCAATATCCAAGGCCAAATGAGATATTTGGGCTTCCGAATTCCGGCCGATTGAAGAGACGCCGAGATCCATCCGGCCGGCTAGGTCTTGTTGGCGACGAACTCGTAAGGCCTGAAATTGAAGAGTGCTGAAACATCCGGAGGTGAACCGTTTAGAACATCAGTTAAAGAATATGGGGAGAGCTGCGCGAGATCTCATCGGAATTAGAAATTACAGTCAGTACCAACGGTTGACTTTCGGCAGAGGACGAACCAGGAGGCGCGTACCATTCCCGCTCCTGCAACTGTCGTCTGGTGGTAGGTACGTCAGGATCATCGCCGATAGTTTTCTTTTTTTTCTCACTATTTTTATTTTTAATTAGACACGTGAAACTTTCTTTTTCTTTTTGTTTCAAATACCATGATTGGAAATGAAATATTGTAACGGGCTGTAATTAGTATATATTTTCAATTAAGGAATTGTGAATTCGATTTCCCACCTCAACGTATAGAAAAAATATATTCCTTAGATTATAAACAAATGTTAGTTACCGTCGAGTTAAATTTATGTTGGTACAGCTAAAATTTATTATTAAATGAAAGATTTAATTTTACATTAAGTTTTCTAAGATACTATTAAAATTTGAGTTGATGGATTAGAATTTTTAAACTCTTTATTTATTATTATTTTTTTTATAACATGTGGGAGTAGGGATCCAACTCACAATCTCTTGATTTTTTTTTCCATTTTTACTCTTTTTAAGTTGGTGAAAAACCCCGATAAAATATAATGGCAATAGGTGATTTGAGAAAGTGCATAAAACCTCATAAATATTGTTTGAATGAATAAATTAATTTTAAAAGATACATTATAGTTCATCATAATTTGTATTTGTTTTTATTTTTTCATTAATGTTATCCTTGCCGTGCCGTCGGTTGATTGGATTGCCTGGCTGATTTTAGGTTGGGCTTAATATTTTGGAGTGGCTCGTATAGCATTCTAATTTGGGCCGGGCACCTGCCTTTATGGGCCCAACATATTTTGGAAGAGAAAGAAAAGGCAGAAATTTATGGAAATTATTAAAAAAAAAGTCGACGTTTATAAAATTCTAAGAACAAGAAATATAAACAGAGAACACTACTTCTCATTTATTGAAAACTATATGACATAATATTTAAATACATTCATATCACAACCAAAAAAAAAAAAAAACTATATCAGCCTCTTTTTTTTGTCTTCTATGTATATAGTATAATATCAATGGGTGTCGAAATTTCAGTTTAATTAGATACACTTAATTAAGAAAGTATAATAGCAAGAGTGCGTATAAATATAAAATTGTAAAGTTTTTTTAAAGGGAAATTCAAATGATATGGTATGGTATTGGGGGTATGATGAATAATCATCAAGCAGCGGAAGGTGCAGGGACATAGGAAATGTTGGGCTCAGGAATGGAGGCCATGATTGACAACTTTGGCAGAGTCTGGGCCTCATCTCCCTCCTGAACGACGCCGTTTTCAGACTTTAAATCGAGCGACGTGTCGTTGTAAATGTCCCACCATTTTGCCACCAATATTTTGATGTCGTCTCGGTCCATGTTTGCTTCCTTCCCCGTGTACCTCCATGGTTTCGATCCCTAAAAAATGTCGTTTCAATTAAATAATTATTCATGAAAAATACTTGATGCGAGTGAGCACTCGTCATTGAAAAATTGAAAGAAAAAAAAAATACTTAGCTCCACCCTTAAATATTTCACAATTAAAATAGAGAAATATAAAAACTATAATTTTTTTATAAAAATAATGACCTGTGTATTTCTAAATAAAAATTAATATAGAGATAGATTATTATCCTATTTAAGTATTTTCTAAAAGAAAATATAATAAATAACTGTCAATTTTTTAATAATAGGAAGGCTACCTACCATTAAATACCTAAATTTTATTATTTATTTGTTTATAAAATAGAAAATACTGGTTTAATGAAGACCTATCTTATGTTCACCAAATTTTAGTGCTCACTATTAAATTTTTATAACTAAATGAAAATAATAATAATAGTGAGTTATTATTATTTTTTTAAGGGTGGTCATTTAGAGATGGGTGTTACTCGCCTAAATATTTTTCATATAATATACATTTTTAGAAGGCTAACAAAAAGGGAAAATAAAATTGTGAGTAAGGAAACAATAAGAGGGAATTACAAAATTAATGGCACCCAGGAAAAAAAAAACACGTATTAGATTTAAAATTTTACAAAATGGACATAAATTGCAAATCTTTAAAGTGAATTTTGAGACGTACATATTGAATTGATGTGATAATTTAGTGTAATTTTCGAAAAGATAGAATTAGAGAAAGCTTACAGCAGCACAGTAATGGACGACTTTAAGTTTATGGACATCATCGACGTTGTGGGGGTGGCGCCACAGCATGGCCAAAACGAGGTTGTACGTGGGAGGAATAGGTTTGTATATCTTCTGGAAGAACATATTCAGAAAATCCTGCAAAAAAAAAAAGACAAATTAATTAATTAATTCCCAAAATGGAAAATTAAAATTTAAAGGGAACGAAATTAATTAATTACACGACGCTCACTTGCTCGGCAAAAGGAGTGGGTGGGGTTACACGCAGAGTGGCGAGAAGGGAGTCGTAGGTCTCAATGCTGGGCTCGAACACGAACATGCCGGCGTTGAAATACAGCGGTGGAGGGGAGCCGGAGCCGGACGGCCACTTCACACGGTCGGGGCATTGCTGGCAGTATCCGATCTTGTACTGGGCCGAGTGGCTCCATGTCTTCTCGCAGAAGCAGTCCATCACGGCGTAGAAATGCCCATCTGGCTTCTCGAAAAGATGGTCTATGTTGTCGTACACTTGGATGTCTCCATCCAAATATATCATCTTCTTGTACTCCACAAACTGCACCCACACCCACACCCACACCCAATTTATATATGAAGTTGGAGTGTACTCAGAGAATTTTTAGGAGTGAAATGGGACCAGATAAGGCACATAATTAAATTCAATCAAATGAGTGGAAGAAGTTTGAATGCTTTTTAATATTATAGGTTTGGGTTTGGGACTTACGTTCCAAATGCGAAGCTTGGAGTAGTTGATGACATAATAGGCCATGGCGAACTGAATTTGATTCTCCGGAGGATAAATGGGCTCGATTTCTCGGATGATGCACCCCTGAGACTTTAAAATCTCGCGGTGCTCCGGCGGAACATCCGGCAGTACGGCCACCACGAGAGGGTAGGCGGTGGCCACCTTCCGCAACCCTTTGGCCAGACCCGCCACCCCTTTCACGTAGTCGCCGTTGCCGGCCAAGAACGTCACGTAGGCCCTGTCGGAGCTGCAGAGCGCGGCGGCGGCCGGCGGAACTTCTGGGGCCATTTCGAATTATTATATTGTTTTGTTATTATGTGTGTGCAGATCAGTAGAGCGGAGATGGGTGTTGGTTATATAGGAGGGAAATTCAAATGCAAATGCAAATTCAAATTCAAATTCAAGGGAAATGAAATGTAAATGAGAAGTAATGGTCGTTTTCGTGAAGTTTCGATTATTGAAATTTGATCAAGATGGTGATTGGTAATAGAAAAATGAGCAGGGTGGAAACTGGAAATAAAGACTACAAACAAAGATGACCGAACCGAATGGTAAAGATTCCACAACATATCTGCTATCATCAACCCTCGGAAACCCATCTCGGGCCCTTGGATTTTGTCCATATATCTGTTCAATTTTAGATATTTCCCTGTCTAGGCTTTGTTTTTTTGGTATGTGATATGAGAATTTGAAATTTAATTGGAAGAATAAATGTCATTTACAGCTACAATTTTAACTGGTGTTGTATGACCTGAATTTGTATACTATATTGATTATTTAATTGGTAATTTTTTAATCTAAGTTTTTAGAAGGCATCGATATCAAACTGAGCACAGAGGAAACAATTTTTCTCTTTGAGTTTCTTTTTTATTATAAATTTTGAATGGTTTTTTATTTGGCTTTTAAGAGTGGTGGAAAGGAATGAGAAAAGGCCAAAAAAGGAGAAAGGGAAATTAAGGATGGGCCATTGGATTGAAATGTGTGTTGCAGGGAAGAAACAAATACCTGAAGGCAATGGCGCTGAAGTTGATGTGTTAAAGGCATTGTCAACCACAATTATAGAGAAGATTCTCATAGGTTTCCATGGAGATCCATATTCTATTCAAAATATCATCCCTGCTGATGAATCGTGATTATTTTGTTTCCATCAAACGTGAAACTTACATGCTTACTAAATATGAAAGATAACTTATTCAACAATTGTTATAAGTTGTTTCCAACGTTCATGATTCATCCCTCGTAATGGAAGAGAATAATATATCTAATCAATCAAAGTGATCCATGTATAAATAATTACATCATTTATTTACTTGTCTGACATGCTAACATAAGTTTAACTTAATGCTAACTAGCATCTATTTCCGACCAAGAGATTTCAAATTCCCACCCATACCATTATACTAGGAAAGAAAAAGACTCGTGGAACATATCTTCATCCAAAACTAGAGACAAACTTTTCAATTGTATATATTTTTATTCATGTTTGATGGATTCGGGGGAGGGATTAAAATGAAAAGAAAAAATGACAAATATGCATTTCTTTGAAAAGTGTAAAAGCGTTGCGTAAGGGATGCGTGAAAAGAAACATCACACTCCATTCTAATTTTCCAGAGTAATAAAATTTTACATCACAGGACTCCAAATAATTACAAATTGTTACCAATTGGCGTCAACTTGAGGGGAGAAATTGTACTTATGTGGCATCATTTTCAAGTGCACTTCTTTCCTGGCTTGGAGAGATGGGACAAGGAGCCCACCATGCTGGAAAACAAGCACCCTTGAGGCTTGGAAAAGTTGAAATCAACCCCCACAAGTCCTAAAAAATTTTAAAAACTTATTCCTTGTCAAAATAGGAGAAGCTAGAAGAGAGTTTTGTGGTAATATCACTGGCAAATTATGCAAGTTGGTGGTGATGAAAGCGACACAATGTGACTGACTCCTAATAACTATTTGATGCAAGTTCTAAATCTATATACCTCTATTAACTGTTGGATACTGGTTTAAAATACGTTTCGTAGTAATTTCTCTCTAATACATCTAATCATCACACGACGAGTTTTGGGAGCGAGTGTCCAAGATTGGTTTGGCAAATTGGCATACGTCAAAATATCATTCTCCACACGAAACAATGAAAATGCCAGGCAGGAATAGGATGCTCTATATATTCTTTTATACCAAAACTTGCTTTAAAAGATACCAAAGGAATTCCAAGGCCAGCCCGTCTTGTGTTTTGGTTTCGCAATCAGGAAAGAGATATGAGCAGGTCCATCCATGCTTCTGCCCATAACCACACGGCCATTCATGGACAGCCCCAGCAGAGATTCCCGTCTCTGAGCACCAACAAGCTAGTCTCCTATAAGCTGCAGAAATTACAACTTTGGAGGGTTTTTTTTTGGGCCTCACATAAGAAATTAAGAAGATCGTTTCACTTTATTTATGCATTCGCACTATTTAGCGTCAAAGATAAAACACAACCAATTAGCATAATCAGATATTCATACCATAGCTGTAAAGGGTATTAAAAGAAATAAAATAACTAAATGCATTAGATATTACAATCTGGAGCAAGCTAATGAAAGATTGGGAATCTTTCTTATTGGGTTCGACGTCTTTCAAAACTACTTTTGTGGGTTAATTCGTGCTTAGATTCATCAGTCATCATTGACTTATCCAGCTTGCCTGGAAAAAATTGATCGTGAAAAAATTTACTCCAGTAGAAAAGATCATCTTGACATTTGAATAGGTGATAGTTATGCAATGAAATTGAAACAGAAGCAACAAAAGAATGGGTTATGAGACAAATCCAACATGGAATGATACATCAACTAGTTTCAGCTAGAAATCAAAAGAAAGGAACAGCGCGTAAAGCCCCAAAAAGAGCCGACAAAACACAATAACCAAGGCTAACCATTCTGATATTACAGTATAATGACAAATAGTTTGCTAAAAGCTCCCGTAAACAGAAAAACCATAACCTCTTATAAGCTGCCCCATGAAAAAATTAGATAATATTCACCCTGCATCCAGAACTGCGAGTCTCAGAAGCAACTGTTCCATATCCTTATGCCTGCACAGAGATGTAAATACTAGCTCAACGGGATGGCAGTAATAGCAAAAAAAAAAAAAGAGAGAGAGAAAGGATTGGTGAAAATAAGATTTTGCCTGCAAAGCAGGTTTCTAAATCATTGGTAGATTAGGCCAATAAGTTATTATTTACCTTGTTAGCAATGTTGTTGGAGAGCCAATCCAAACCCTCATAAAGCCCCTCTCCAGAGGTGGCGCAAGTGCTCTGGATGTACCTGAAGATATCATGAAGCAGTTCGAACCTGAGTAGGCAAGATAACAGAAGCAAAGTTTTATATTTGGAATAAATATAACAAAGTCTTACCAGTGGCGCTGGCGGAGAGAGTGGAGACCCAGCTTATCAGTGATCTCAGCAGCATTCATTGCATTAGGAAGATCTTGTTTGTTAGCAAACACAAGCAGAACTGCATCTCGTAGCTCATCCTGGAATCACATGAATTCTTAGTAATCAATTTTTGTCCTGTGTCTGGATTGAAACTCCAAGGGTGAAAAGTGCAAATTACTATTACACAAATCATTTACAAAAGACAATCATTTACATGATCACAGATGCTATAAAGTGAATAATGAGATACCAAATGTTAGTTAGCAAAGAAATGTAGTAAATTGTGAACTATTGGAACGGTACTCTCTAAAAAAGAAAGCGATAGCAGCATCATGAGCAATTAAAAACAGGTGCTCAAACTTAGGTAGTACGTAGTATGTAATACCTCATTCAACATCCTATGCAATTCATCCCTGGCCTCAACAACTCGATCTCTATCGTTGCTGTCAACAACAAATATGAGACCCTGTGTGTTCTGGAAGTAGTGCCTCCACAAGGGACGGATCTGTTGAACAGGAATTTAAGAACATAAATTAATTAGACATAATATAAATAAAACTTTTAGAAATGATTAACAAAATAACCTGCATTCTAGCAGGAGAATAATCCATACAAAAGTTCAAACCTTGTCTTGACCACCAACATCCCAAACAGTGAAGCTGATGTTTTTGTATTCTACAGTCTCCACGTTAAACCCTGCAAATAAAGGACATGAGCTAAATTACAATATTCTTTGGAACAAGTGCTAAAAAGTAGAGGATACCAGGGGACACATTTCAGTCGAGGTGACAGTCAGCTAATTGACTCTTCAATTAAACTTTGTTATATTCTGATAAGATGTATGAAGTTTACTATTTCATATCATAGAGTGACTGAGTCCTTAAGCAGAAGGAAATTGTGAAACTAACACGAAGAATGCGTAAAACCATGGTATATACTACAGTCACAGACCATATGAAAATAGAATGCAGTGATGAGAGGCCTCTATATATTCCTCCTTCCTTAAATCAAGGTGACATTGACTCTTTACTTCAGCATTAGCTATATATTGGTTTTATGTAAAAAATTATCCAGATGAAGAATGTTACATGTTCAATATTTTATAAGGTTTACAAACGACCAAGCCAAGCATATTATTGTGCAGAAGAAAATTGTGAACCCAATATGAATGAGAATTACCATGGTAGAGTCATAGTAATAAACCAGATAAAATGCAGTGATGAGAGATATCAACGAACTTTCTTTTTTAAAGAACAAATTATAAATAGATCTATCTGTGTGTGTATATATACACGCACATAGATCAAGGATAGATCATGCAATAACTCAATTTCTAAAATGGAAAAAGAAAACTCACCGATGGTAGGGATTGTTGTGACGATCTCCCCAAGCTTGAGCTTGTAGAGGATAGTGGTCTTACCGGCCGCATCAAGACCAACCATCAGAATTCGCATTTCCTTCTTGGCAAAAAGCCGACTGAAAAGCTTTGTGAACGTAAGCCCCATTTCTGTCTCTGCCTATAAATCCCTAAATGATTTCAACGCCATCAGAGTATATCTAATGAGATTGATGACCATAGCAACA